>WNWK01024794.1:0-29273 GCA_009830355.1 Cherax destructor
CATGTTCCCCAAACAAAAGAGTCGAGGGTTTGCTGTAGCCAGCTGAAATGAAGGGAAAGAGACTGGGAACCGCTCTCGAACGGCTGGCAAGACCACATCTCTTTCACCATATTAAAGGCATTTCTAAAGTCAAGTTTGACTACCGCCTTGTCTTCTGATAGGTCCCTGATGTGGCCCTTGCCGCATATATATATATATATATATATATATATATATATATATATATATATATATATATATATATATATATATATATATATATTATTTTATTAACACATCGGCCGTTTCCACCAAGGTAGGGTGGCACAAAAATAAAAACTTTCATCATCATTCACTCCACCACTGTCTTGCCAGAGGCGTGCTTACACTACAGTTATAAAACTGCAAGATTAACATCCCTCCTTCAGAGTGCAGACACTGTACTTCCCATATATATTCATGTATATATAATAATATAGGGAGGTACAACCTCTAGAACTTTACTGGGGACCCTCATCCTCAGAGAAGACAATAACGTACCTCAGGGAAAACTCAAGGTTCTCCCGGAGCTGTTTGAATATTATATATATATATATATATATATATATATATATATATATATATATATATATATATATATATATATATATATCATAATGCAGCCTTTAAGACTGCATTATAATGATTGAATTTTCATATGAGGATAGTGAATCATCGATCATGTGTCCAGTTTCCCACTGAACACAAATACTAACTCCAATTATAATCAATATTTTTTGTTTAAAAATCACTTTATTGCAACATAGAAACTACCACAGTTTTTGTAATGAGTTTGATATAAGGGCAAAAATGTTGATATAAACAGAAAATAACATCACATAAGCTCATCAAGGATCTCCCAGTACAGTTAGTGTTACTGTCCCCCGGTACCCCCAGTCCTCTTACACTCGCACCATTCACGGACACCACCAACACTAAATTGCTTAATTGGCCGAGAAATGGATGAGCTGTTCAATTTATGGTTCAGAATTAAAAAAATTCAACTGTGAATATTTATTTTACTTTTATTACATATAATAAATGTTAATTTTTTTATATTTTATTTATAAAACACATACAGGTACATTAACAACAAACTTTGCAACACTATACAAAACATTAACATTATATAGTGACAATGATACAAAGAAAATTCGTATCTGAGACCACTCCACTTGTGGTTTCTGAACATAACCACTTAAAAACTAACATCATACAGATAAAATATAAAACCCTGTTTTATACAAATACAACACGACCACAGGCCACTATATCCAATAATTTGTGAACTAAATACCTCTACATAAAACATATTGCATAAATATTACTGAATACCTCTAACCTAAGAGGCCATAGGCATTAAGACTGCCATCTTAATTATGTTTAAAACTGTGCTTTACTGTAACATTACATAATAGCAATTATTTGAAGTCTTATCTGATACCACTCAAGTTGTAAGTTATTATCCAACATATAAAGGAATAACCATCTAAATGATGGGTATTCCATCAAGACTCATAACACATATCACTTGTCACATATCACTTGACAAGGCCAACTCAATTTCCTTCCCCTATCCCTATTAGACAAATGTTAATTGCATCGAATATTCAACAATAAATTAATATATATATATATATATATATATATATATATATATATATATATATATATATATATATATATATATATATATATATATATATATATATATATATATATATAAACATTGTCTCTACGTCCACAGCAGGACTCGAACCAGCATCATCATCATCACAATACTAATTCCTTATCTGAGGCAATAATTGTCGTACTTCTATACACTTCACCTGGTTCATAGTAACCTCAGCAATGTGCAAACAACTTGTTCCATGAACGGAAATGGCTCCCACACCATGACTTTCTGAGGAAATTTGACCGTCTTCTTCAGACATTAGACATAAATTCTTCACTTGACCGCCGTCCTATAGTCAGCACATGGTCATCTAGCACTGCAATGGTTGACTCATCAGTGAACACCACTTGCGACATTACAAAAAGACAATACAAATAGTGGAACAACCAGAGAGGCTGAATAGTAATCTTAATTTTTAAAATAGAATTGTCATTTTATTAATAATTTATGTTATTTTATTAACAACAAATTAACTGAATAGCTAAATGTAATTCTTACCTACAGCCGTTGTTCAGGAGTCCACTCGCTGTGATTTTTAGCCCAGGGTTAATAATTACGAATCATGGGTTTAGTAAGTTGAGGCTTCTTCCTGGGACGATATGCTTTCAGTCCACTCTCCAAAAGCCCCTCATTAATTGTCCTTCGTGCTAGGCTAACACCTGCTCCTACTAGGTCAAAGGAAATCTGCCTGCAAAATGCTCTGTTGTTAAGAGCCATTCGTATTATTTGTCTGTCTAAGCTAGGGCAAGCCATCTAGAATGGTCCTCCTAGAAATGCCTCCTGAGGAAGAAGGGGAAAAAATTACTTACTGAATCTAGGTGAAGTGAGGGAGGCTTGGTGGAGCACAAGGTGTTCTAGTCTGACATACAGAGGATGCCTCTCTTACATGCTGCTGCAATCAACACACATTTATTTGATTCTAATTATCTCAGAAAGGAAATACCTATAGTGGATGTCAGATTTGTTTTTATTCTTCCAAATATGCCAGACATAACAGTGTAATAACTCATCCATGCCAACTTGAAGTTTGTAATGCTAGCGTCTTCTATATAGGGGAAAGTTTTCATTAATATTGGATTATGTAGACATAATTTTGCTAATGTTATTAATTGAATTACATGTTAATTTTACCTGTTAATTTTAATTTTTGTTTTTGTGAACGACTGCAAAGTAATGATGCTGAAGCATTTATCCCAAAAGTAATTTAAAAAAAACTTGTGCTGGTTAATTAAGCACACATTTGACAATTTTTTGCATAATTAAAAAACAGTTGCTGGTTTCCATGCGATAAGTGAGTAATACCTTTTCTGGTGGGGTTCGAACACTTAACGCTGAAGTATTTTAGATACAGTAACGCACTGTTAATGTGTGTGCCGTTTAGCTAATTTTATTAAACAAGTTTGTGACTGGTTTATTTGCTATAAATTGTGAATGTGTTTAGTGATCAGTCCCAGACTCTCACCTCGGTGAATCATTCTTAACTTTCTAAAGTATGAAAAATGCCAATTCCGGCCAAGTTTTGGTTTGCAGTTGAGGTGAGTGCATTAAAGAGGATCAGCCTATCAGAATTTCGAATTAAACTCTCAGAAGACAAGACGTCATAACTGTAAACTTTGTCTCCCTAAAGAATTTAAGTATCCATGGAACTTGAGGCGAGTTTAAAACATCATTGACTTGAAGTTCAAGGAGACAATGATATCAAAGAGTTAAGGGATGAGAGTATTGTAAGTAGAACTAAAGTAAAAAAACTAACAATAAGCTTCCTTTGACTCTGTTAAATCTTAACACAAACACATTTCACCAAATAATATTTAGACGCGCATAGACAGAAAATTAATACTGTACATGCAACCTCGTTCTTTACCTGAAGGTCTCATTTGTTGTGAAACTATTAACCCATAAATATACCAAGATGTAGAAGGATTTGTGTTTCACTAAATTAATTGCAGAGGATGAGGAGTGAAGCGACACTGCATCAAAGAGCACCTTCCTCAGGCTTCTTATATAGTCAAAGGTATTAACGACAATAATAGTCAAATCTTTAAGAAACATTAAGCTGAGCAACACCAGCAGGATAACAAAATTAACAGGTAATTTGACTTAGGTATATTATGTTGAGGAGAACTAATCTCAAATGATATAAAAACAAACTAAAAGCAAAAAAATCCCTTGTAATAACATAATCAGAGAAAAAACATATTTCTTAAGGAGACTACAATGAAAATCCTAATAGTATAGTCGAGTAAGCAAGTTTAAGTTAGGAAAACAGTTTTTATGTGGATTCCACAGAAACATAGAACATTATTTAAAGTTATATTGTATCACTGATAAGGAAGGATGGGGAACACTACCCAAACTTTAACTCTATTATAATTAAAAAACTCACTCAACCCACACACAAAACATTGTGGAAATTGGAAAGTAAATGAGGGGGAAAATCGAGAATATTGTCAAGAAAGTAACTAACCTGGAAAGATAGTTTTATATAGCACTGTGATTGTTGATTTAATGGGAATATTTTTCCTTTATTTCACTTCTGTTTCCCACCTCCCTGTGATATGTGATCAGACATATATTTGTGTACAGTTCAGGACGTTTCCTCTAATAAACATCCTGAACAGTACATATGTGTCTTTTTCCATATCTCGATATGAAAAGACCATTTTTTCAGACGTATATAGTTTCTGTTTGGCATTTTGTCTTGAGTGAGTCTCACTACCAAGTCACTGCTTCTCTGCGCTCAGTTTACACTTTCCCTGATACAGTTAGGGGATCAAAAATTTTGAATAATTGTGAGACATAACATGGTGTGTGTCTTAATGTTCACGGCCGCGTTGCCGGCACCTCTAACAATTTTGGAAGTGCATATTAACAAAGTTTACAACGGATATATGCATAGAGCTTTTAGCGAGACAGATAAGAAGGCAGGCTGAGAAGTAAATTATAATACGTAAACAAAAATGGTTGAAATGGCAAGAAAAAAAAAGAGGAAAAATGAAGCAAAATGTGTGAGGGAGAGAGATAATACAATGGAGTCATCGGAAAGACAGACTGCAAAAGACTAAGTCCACTTTTAACTATCTGCTAAGAATAGCTATTTACGTCTATCTAGATTAAAGACAGACAATCTTATATTATCTAGGTGTTTGAGGCAAAGCTAGTAAAGCAGATGGTTCTCTCTTCATCCTCCACCCCCTCTATCCACTGCAGAAAATAAAACAGAATAAAGCCATAACACATTGGAAACAATATCATAGAATTTATCTTGTGTGATTTTTGCTCACCATGGGGCGGGCCAAAACGACATGGGTTCGAATCCTCGGCTAGTCGCATTGTTGTTATTGATTCAGTACCACTCGTTCGTGGTTACAAAAATATAAAATACTGCTCGTAGAGGCTAGTACACCAAACGGGGAGTAAAATAAAATTAGCTCAGAGGCACCCACACCACCGTATGTCCTCAGATTATGGTAAAACACCTAGCTCTGCGGGGTGTGAGATTCTTGTAGGATTGCGGAGTCCTGTGGGTTAGAGCGTCATGTGTGATTTTCGCTCACCATGGGGCGGACCAAAACGCAGTGTTGATATATATATATATATATATATATATATATATATATATATATATATATATATATATATATATATATATATTTATATATGCAACACTAATCTCAGGTCGAAGCAAACTCGAACCTACGAAACTCGGAACAAAGTAAGCAGTGCTCTACTCACCGTATCACACTGGTCCAATACCTTGGCGCCCAGATGACACTAGACGTTTTGGTCCAAGGCAGCCAGCATTCAGGCAGGTGGCTTTCATCTTTTCATCTCATCCCCTGCATGCATCGACCGACGAGAGATTTTTGCAATGTTTAGAATTCGCAGAACAGGCGAAATATTGACAAACACTAATCTCAGAGCTTAGTGTTTGTGAATATTTCGGCTGTTCTTGGCAGTGTGGCCTGAAAAAAAACTTTCATCATCATTCACTCCATCACTGTCTTGCCAGAGGCGTGCTTACACTACAGTTATAAAACTGAATCATTAGCACCCCTCCTTTAGAGTGCCGGCATCGTACTTCCCATCTCCAGGACTCAAGTCCAGCCTGCCGGTTTCCCTGAATCCCTTCATAAATGTTGCCTTGTTTACACTCCAACAGCACGTCAAGTCCTAAAAACCATTTGCCTCCATTTGCTCCTATCTAATATGCTCACGCACGTTTGCTGGAAAAGCCCCTCGCACACACCCGCCTTCCCTCCACTACAGATTTATATACTCTCAAAATCATTCTATTTCGTTCCAACCTCTCTACATGTCCAAACCACCCCTCCTCAGCCCTCTAGATAATAGCTTTGGTAATACCCCACCTCCTCCTAATCTCCAAACTACGGGTTCTCTGCATTATATTCACACCACACATCGCCCTCAGACATGACATCTCCACTGCCTCCAGCCTTCTCTTTGTTGCAACATTCACAACCCATGTTTCACACCCATACAAGAGCGTTGGTATAACTATACTTTCATGCATTGTTCTCTTTGCTTTCATGGATAAAGTTCTTAGTCTCCACAGTGCACCACTCATCTATTTTCCCTTGTCAATTCTATGATTCACCTCATCTTTCATAGACCCATCCGCTGACACGTCCACTCTTAAATATCTGAATTCACTCACCTCCTCCATACTCTCTCCCTCCAGTCTCATATCCAATCTTCCGTTACCTAATTTTTTTCTTATCCTCATCATCTCATTCTTTCCTATATTCACGTTTAATTTCCTTATATATATATATATATATATATATATATATATATATATATATATATATATATATATATATATATATATATATATATATATATATATATATATATATATATATATATATATATATACATATACATATATATATATATTATATGACTCAGAGTATTTGCTCATATAAATTGTTCCAAGGATTTGTGCCTAGTTACCATACTCCATTGCTGAAAACGTGAAGCCAATGTGATGAGGCCTTCTGTTATTATGAGCGAAATAAATACAGAATGTTGCAGAAGTGATGAATTAAGGCAACCATTGAAGTTCCCTCTACGTGGTAATTTACTCAAGAAAATGGTTCCTCAATGGCAGTAACTGGGTGCAACTGAACGGCTTTTTTAAAATTCCGTCGTCTACCTACAAGCCTGATATACCTGTCATGCTTCGAAGTACCTGAATCCCATCCCGATTTTGTCGCTAACTAGATGCATTCCGGAAGGGTATCTTCATACTGCATTACTCCCTCCCCCTTTATCTCAGGGTACGTCATTACGTCATTACACCCTCCCCCTTTATCTCAAGGTACGTCATTACGTCATTACACCCTCCCCCTTTATCTCAAGGTACGCCATTACTGACTACCCCTTTATCTCAAGGTACGCCATTACTCCCTCCCCCTTTATCTCAAGGTACGTCATTACTTCCTCCCCCTTTATCTCAAGGTACGTCATTACTCCCTTCCCCTATATCTAAAGGTACGTCATTACTCCCTCCCCCTATATCTCAAGGTACGTCATTACTCCCTCCCCTATATCTCAAGGTACGTCATTACACCCTCCCTTTATCTCAAGGTACGTCATTACTCCCTCCCCTATATCTCAAGGTACGTCATTACTCCTCCCTTTATCTCAAGGTACGTCATTACTCCCTCCCCTTTATATCAAGGTACGTCATTACTCCCTCCCCTATATCTCAAGGTACGTCATTACACCCTCCTCCTTTATCTCAAGGTACGTCATTACTCCTCCCCTTTATCTCAAGGTACGTCATTACTCCCTCCCCTATATCTCAAGGTACGTCATTACTCCCTCCCCTATATCTCAACGTACGTCATTACACCCTCCCCCTATATCTCAAGGTACGTCATTACACCCTCCCACTTTATCTCAAGGTACGTCATTACTCCCTCCCTATATTTCAAGGTACGTCATTACACCCTCCCCTTTTATCTCAAGGTACGTCATTACTCCCTCCCACTTTATCTCAAGGTACGTCATTACTCCCTCCCCTATATCTCAAGGTACGTCATTACTCCCTCCCCTATATCTCAAGGTACGTCATTACACCCTCCCTTTATCTCAAGGTACGTCATTACTCCCTCCCCTATATCTCAAGGTACGTCATTACTCCTCCCTATATCTCAAGGTACGTCATTACTCCCTCCCCTATATCTCAAGGTACGTCATTACACCCTCTCCTTTATCTCAAGGTACGTCATTACTCCTCCCTATATCTCAAGGTACGTCATTACTCCCTCCCCTATATCTCAAGGTACGTCATTACTATCTTCCCTATATCTCAAGGTACGTCATTACACCCTCCCCTATATCTCAAGGTACGTCATTACTCCCTCCCCTATATCTCAAGGTACGTCATTACACCCCCTATATCTCAAGGTACGTCATTACTCCCTCCCCTATATCTCAAGGTACGTCATTACTCCCTCCCCCTATATCTCAAGGTACGTCATTACACCCTCCCCTTTATCTCAAGGTACGTCATTACTCCCTCCCCCTATATCTCAAGGTACGTCATTACTCCCTCCCCTATATCTCAAGGTACGTCATTACACCCTCCCTTTATCTCAAGGTACGTCATTACTCCCTCCCCTATATCTCAAGGTACGTCATTACTCCCTCCCTATATCACAAGGTACGTCATTACACCCTCCCCTTTATCTCAAGGTACGTCATTACTCCCTCCCTTTATATCAAGGTACGTCATTACTCCCTCCCTATATCTCAAGGTACGTCATTACACCCTCCCTTTATCTCAAGGTACGTCATTACTCCCTCCCCTTTATCTCAAGGTACGTCATTACTCCCTCCCCTATATCTCAAGGTACGTCATTACTCCCTCCCCTATATCTCAACGTACGTCATTACACCCTCCCCCTTTATCTCAAGGTACGTCATTACTCCCTCTCCCTATATCTCAAGGTACGTCCATACTCCCTCCCTATATCTCAAGGTATGTCATTACACCCTCCCTTTATCTCAAGGTACGTCATTACTCCCTCCCCTATATCTCAAGGTACGTCATAACTCCCTCCCCTATATCTCAAGGTACGTCATTACTCCTTCCCCATATATCTCAAGGTACGTCATTACACCCTCCCTATATCTCAAGGTACGTCATTACTCCTCCCTATATCTCAAGGTACGTCATTACTCCCTCCCCTATATCTCAAGGTACGTCATGACACCCTCCCCTTTATCTCAAGGTACGTCATTACTCCCTCCCCTTTATCTCAAGGTACGTCATTACTCCCTCCCCTATATCTCAAGGTACGTCATTAATCCCTCCCCTATATCTCAAGGTACGTCATTACTCCCTCCCCCTATATCTCAAGGTACGTCATTACTCCCTCCCCCTATATCTCAAGGTACGTCATGAAAACTGTGCAGAGTAACACACAAGTTTCTGAGTGTTGATGCTTGGAAACAAACAAGAAGAAACATACACAAACATCACACGGAAGTTATTTTCGTAGTTTCTTAAAAAAAATGACAAGTTAGAATATACACAGTGTCGGGGGAAATGAATTTATTTACTAAAAAATAAACCGATAACCAAGAAAATAGAAAATGGGAAAACGGTCATTGACGTGAGTTATTTTAATAAGATCTTTATTTAATAAACCTAAAATGAAAGAAAATTAAAAGGAATAAGCAAAGCTAGACATTAAATAGCATAACATTATTTCATCAGCAATTTAAGCAATCATGGTGGTGATTCCATAGTGACATAATAGCTGGAGTTTGTCCACATTGTGACGGATGTTATTAACGTCAAGTTGAACTAGAGTACCACAGTTGTGTCTCTCAAGGAAGACTGGTTGACCAGGAGGTGTAATTATATCACGGACGTTCAGACACCTCATGGATAAAATAAGTAATTAAGTGATGAGATCATTTTAAATATATGTAGGCAGAACATTAAATCCCGTTTCCATCCTGGTCAAAGCATTAGATAATACTTAACAAAAGAAACTGAAATAACATGAAATAACGAAGCATAGACAAATTAAAAAAAACCTCTACAGATGGCGCAACGTACGGTCCCTCCTGAGAGAGAAATCCAATCACAGTTACATGAGTCAAACACGTTCTACCCTTTTCCTTAACAAAACTCTTTTACCGATCTCAAGAGCTCTAAGAACACTACCAAAGAAAATAGGTACTCTGCTCATACTATCAAATGGTCTTAGTCAGATGAACCTCAGTTCAGTCAATCTGAAAACTAGTTTACGGTACCTGGAACAAACTCTTGCGTTGCCAGGGTCTCTGGAAACTAGTTTACGGTACCTGGAACAAACTCTTGCGTTGCCAGGGTCTCTGGAAACTAGTTTACGGTACCTGGAACAAACTCTTGCGTTGCCAGGGTCTCTGGAAACTAGTTTACGGTACCTGGAACAAACTCTTGCGTTGCCAGGGTCTCTGAAAACTAGTTTGCGGTACCTGGAACAAACTCTTGCGTTGCCAGGGTCTATCTCAGTAATTTGTTATTGGATCCTATAAAATTTTCCACAAATAAAAAACAAAATCCAAATACTGAAATTATTTATGATCTGCTTCAAGTAATTTAAACAAACCATTGAACTATTTCGTACCTCAAACGATAGTACCATTGTTCAATCATTTGGGAGTGTGTTAGATGTATTTGTAAGAAAGCAAAATCTTTTAGTCATTTCTGAACACTTCAGTATAGAAGCATTAGAAAACATTAACAGTTGGATGAAATGTTTCAGTGCTATTACAGAGCAAACAAGAAGTTGACTCTCGATCATCCACAACATTGCAGAGTCTAAAATTAAAAACAGGGCAATAACATGCTCCATCCAAAAGGATTTATATAACAGATATTATCAAAATAGCAAGCTACATTTGGAAGGTCTTTAAGAACCATTTGTTTTAGTCAGTTATGAGTTGGTCACACGAAAAATAAGACAAATTAGGGCAGAAGACATATGGTAAACACTCGATGTAGCAAACACAGTTTTCTAACAGTATGAACGAGTATGAGTATTCACACAATTATTTTTTTTTATTATTTTATTTAAAAGACATATTTCATCATACATAGTAATAATACCAAACAAAAAAAAACATACCAAAATTAACAATAACTCCCAGGAGGATATAACACGTAACTGTACATTAGTTACCCACACAAACTGACATTACATATACAGCAAACTTTAACATGACATTCTCTATAAATGAAAACTTGACTACAAAACAATAACCATACAAGGTTCAAACACCGTAAACCTTAAACAACATCTCACACCCAAAAGGGCTCAAAACAAACAGTGGGATGTAAACAAACCCCACTTACAATAATGACAAATACAGAAATTGATTATATATATGGAACATAGAAAACATTACACTGCATCCCCAACACCTATTTTTTTTTTTAATAAAATTAATAAATATGTACAATCATACATTACACAACCCAACAACAAGAGATAATAAAACAAATCCCATGATACATTACCCCATAGCATAAGGAAGAAAACACATAATCCTTAAATAAAAGCAGTACTTATCACGATAATAATCCACAGATCGCTCGAACAAACACAACCCCAAAACCCACACAATTATTATAATCAAAAGAAGCGCTAAACCAAAACCCACACAAAATAACCATTACATCTCCATGGTACAACTAAAGATACCATCTGTGACCGCATCCACAATCATACGTACATCTCACCCTGACACATGTCCCCTCCCCCTTCCCCATAGACACAATAAAATAATTGCAAGACGTCAAACGAACCCCACTCACTCGTCACAAAAATATATGTCCACAGTATACCTGCTAACTCATAGTAACACCCAACGAAAGACACAATATAAAGTAAGATATCTTTAGAAAATAAAAAATATCCCTAACACAGTATCAAAATGTTGCACACAATCTCCTATAAGTTATTCATTGATTTGTTTTTCATTATGCTTACTCAGACATGCCACAATATAAACATTGTCATTACACAAGATGTCTCAAATATGATCTTAACAGAAGGACTTAAAATCAAAAGGTTCAACTCCCTGAAGGAACACGAGTTAACATCATTGATACAGGACCATGAATCATCCTGACATAATTAATTACATAATGAACACACTGTTAACCATGTGAACGTTTTTTTTTAAACACCATTATAAAATTCATATACTGAAACCCTTGAAAACAAGGGTAAAACACAATGTAACTTAGTAACACCCCACAGGGTACATAATATACCTATTTCACTCTGAACGATAACAAAACCAACTACAATATCAATAATGGTAAGGAAAATATCCCACAAACTGTTATATTTACAATCTTGATGCAAAACATTATCTTGAAATTACCAATAATACAAAGCAATAGCACCTCACAGGCATCACTCACAAGGCCTCGCAGGTCCTGACAAACCTGCACTATCCACTCATAACATCTAGCCATCCTGCAGCTCAAAACTTGCTGCAGCAGCATCATATCTCAAGTGCCATACTATACATAGGACAAAAAAAAAACGAAAGAAACCCAAAAGGCTGCAAACAGGGAAAGCCACCTCCCAATGAAATCCCCACACCCACCAATCCCCCCATTCTCAGTCCCCCAGAGTTCACACTAAACGTGACACACAACTCCATGCATCCCCCCCCCTGCCAGTCCAAAGTCAGGGTACATATTCTCAAAATGAGTCGTCCACTGTCAACCCCCCCTCCCCCCACAACACAACACACACTTTTCCACTTTTCCACCAATAATCAACACTCCCTCAACCTCACACCATCCTACGTAAATAGCCCTTTTCATCTTAGCACACTCCTCAACCCCAAACAACCCCCCACCATAAGTTCCCTATAACCATCAGTAAAAAACCTAGCCCACCCCTCCCCATATAATAACCTGTTCCTACATTTCGTTCTATACATAGCTGCAGCAATAGCCCTTATCCGAACACCCCCATGTTGTTCCCTCAAAGCCCAGGATACAGTCTCAAAATCCACTGCCAAATACATGAACCCCCTCCTAACACATCCCTCCACCCCCCTATATCTAAACACATAAACCTCAATGCATTAATCCCCCCTCCCCCATTTCTCTTACTACTCCCCCCACCCAACACCGGACGTCCTCGAGGTGATCACAAAAATATAACCCATGATACGTTGTGTCCTCTCCACCACACCTAACACCGGGCATCCCCTGCTAACCCCATTTTGAACAAAACTGCTCTGGAAGCAAGTGCCCCATGCAAAAACCTAAACATGACCTCCCTTGACCTCGCCTTCAACCACATACCCAGCAACCCACTCCATATTCCTTTCCAATTAAACACTGGAAGCACTGCTTCCCCCTCATACACCTCCCTTCCTCCCCCAACTCTCCCTAATACACTAGCCGTAATGTTACCCGGATTCCTCACACTCAAAAGCCTGTGCAACATATTCCCACACTGGTCCAACTCCTTCCCCCTCCACCATATTTTCAATACCCCCATTACCCCAACCACTCGTTTCCCCTGTACCCCTCCCCTCTCCAGAAAGCAGGACTTACATACACACTCATGACACGCATCTCCAAATTAATTAACCCCATACCCCCAAACCCACCCTCTTCATTACAATTTCCTTTCGCAACCAATACCTACCATACCCCCATACATACATTAAGACCCTTCGTATCAACACCGCAATATCACCTTTCAAAATTGGGTAAATCCTCGCCACATGCCAAATCTTACTATAAACCAATACATTCACCACAATCACACGCTGCCCTAGTCATTACACCTCCCACAGTAACACGTCTCGCTTCACCCAAATCATTCATAAAAATGATACCACATATCTTTAATCTATCGGCAACTGACCACCCACACCTCAACCCCAACACCCCCCACCCACGTCCTCACTTCCAATAGGTGAGACTTGACCCTATTAATCCTCATACCTGTCGCTCTCCCAAAAATCCCCACGATCGTCCCTTCAGCCTCCAAACTTCTCTCCCTCCTCACCAGCACTGTTGTATTATCCAAGTAACCAATAATACCCACATCCCCGCTTAAACTCCCACACCCCCCTCCCACTCCTGCCTTAACTAATCTATACAATTGGTCCTGCAGACAAGCAACAAGCATTTGCGACAGGGGACAACCCATAGACCTCTTGCGAGAATCACTACTAGCCTCCATTTCCAACCCTTCATCCTCCTGATGCACTGACACTTGCACCTCTTGCACATTCAAGTGCAAAGCCTCCAGACTGTCTTCCCCCAGCCTACCCACTTCACCCAATAACCCACCACCAGGGCTCACAGAACCCTCAATCCCCTACCCTTGGATACTGTCCAACAGTCCCTGCAATACCTCAGGAAAAACTGCCTCCAAACCCATATCCAATGGCAATTCCTCTTGCACAAGATGTTCCTCACACACTTCCACTCCCTGCGACTGTACCGGCAGGGTTACACACACGTCCACTATTCCCTGTACTATGTCACTCCACGTTCCCACCGATGCCACAACATCACTGTCCCTCCTCACTTCCTCAGGCACACATTGGTCCATCCCAGGGCGTCTCCCGAATGGTCGTCGTCCCTTTTGCCTCTCACAATCAGCCACAATATGCTCATAAGAGTCACAAAGTCTACAAATATGCCTTTGTAATAATATTGGTAGAATTACCGACAATATGTTAAGTAAAAGGACACAAATGCAACTAATGTGACATTTTATTGTGGCAACGTTTCGCTCTCCAGGAGCTTTTTCAAGCCGTTACAAGCGATACATGGACACAGAGCGTATATATATACTCTAGTATTACACCTCACTTTGAGAGTATATATATACGCTCTGTGTCCATGTATCGCTTGTAACGGCTTGAAAAAGCTCCTGGAGAGCGAAACGTTGCCACAATAAAATGTCACATTAGTTGCATTTGTGTCCTTTTACTTAAAATATGCCTTTGCTCCGCATAAGTCACATAAACCTGCGACCTAATCTCTTCCAACACCACATAGGACGGAATAGGCTTCCATAAAGTCATCTTCAAGTTGAGGGACCCTTCTGGGACCCCTGCATAAAAACCTTCCATCCACCTTCCCATAGCTGCATAATGTATCACACCATACTCCGAAAATGCAGCTCTCACATCCTGCTCCATCGCTTCAAATGGTAGATTCCTAATTTTTATCCAAGTGTAACGTCGGGAGACATCCTTGAACTTTACCTCCACTGCGGCAGTAACAGGGAGGCATACTTCTTCATACTTTTCCACAAGTTTGTCGTACACAGCCGCCGTGGTAAGCTTGACAAAAATCCTCGCACTCCCATTCAATGCAATGCCAAAAATGTCTCCATGCTTGATTCCATATGCATCTCTGATGATAGCTGGCAGCAAAACTCCAGCATTGGTAGGGTAAATAGCTCCTTTTACCAACTCAACACAGACAGTGTTGATACGCAGGCGATACAACTCCGCCATTTTGCTGCTGAAGAAAAGTGTTTCACTCCGCTAGTCCCCACCAGAGGGCCACTGGTCGGTAGATGCGCTAAGTACAAACTCAGTAGCAACTGCGCTGCACAACCTCCCGGCCCGAGAGCGAAGAGGTCAATGATTCACACAATTAACCTTGTAACGGGGCGATGACCCATAAACGAACTGTCGATTTCTGTAATATTATTACACTACGTTTTAGTTAGATGAGAAAGCAATTGAAGTTATGTTATTTCTAATCATTCCCTTTAATTAACGAGGAATATGAAAATCTATAATCATAGTTGGACAGTTTGATATTCACTTTACTTAACTTTGATATCTCTCTCTCGTTCTCCCTCCCTTTCTCGCTCCCTCTCTTTCACTCATTCCCTTTCTCCATCACCCTCTATCCATCCCTCCGCTACTTTTTCTCTCTCTGTGGTAGCAAATAGTTATTAACACCGACAAAAATGTAAGAAAAGATGGACAGGCAGAGTCCATGACTTTTATAAATGAGACTGTTCATCAACCAGATTTTTTTCAATCCAATACAGTGAATGTATAGCAGTTTATATTGTGGGTCAGGTGGTACACAGGTTGAGGTGTGGAGCTAGGTGATGGTTGGTGGAGCTAGGTGATGGTTGGTGGAGCTAGGTGATGGTTGGTGGAGCTAGGTGATGGTTGGTGGAGCAAGGTGATGGTTGGTGGAGCTAGGTGATGGTTGGTGCAGCTAGGTGATGGTTGCTGGAGCTAGGTGATGGTTGGTGCAGCTAGGTGATGGTTGGTGCAGCTAGGTGATGGTTGCTGGAGCTAGGGGATGGTTGGTGCAGCTAGGTGATGGTTGCTGGAGGTAGGGGATGGTTGGTGGAGCTAGGTGATATTTGGTGGAGGTAGGTGATGGTTGGTGGAGTTAGGTGATGGTTGGTGGACTTAGGTGATGGTTGGGGGAGCTAGGTGATGGTTGGTGGAGCTAGGTGATGGTTGGTGGAGCTAGGTGATGGTTGGAGGATCTAGGTGATAGTTGGTGGAGGTAGTTGATGGTTGGTGGAGTTAGGTGATGGTTGGGGAGCTAGGTGATGGTTGGTGGAGCTAGGTGATGGTTGGTGGAGCTAGGTGATGGTTGGTGGAGCTAGGTGATAGTTGGTGGAGCTAGGTGATGGTTGGTGCAGCTAGGTGATGGTTGGTGCAGCTAGGTGATGGTTGGTGCAGTTAGGTGATGGTTGGTGGAGCTAGGTGATGGTTGGTGGAGCTAGGTGATAATTGGTGGAGCTAGGTGATGGTTGATGGAGCTAGGTGATGGTTGGTGGACCTAGGTAATGGATGGTGGAGCTAGGTGATGGTTGGTGGAGCTAAGTGATCGTAGGTGGAGCTAGGTGATGGTTGGTGGAGCTAGATGATAGTTGGTGGAGCTAGTTGATGGTTGGTGGAGTTAGGTGATAGTTGGTGGAGCTAGGTGATGGTTGGTGAAGCTAGGTGATGGCTGATGGATCTAGGTGATGGTAGGTGGAGCTAGGTGATGGCTGGTGGAGCTGGGTGATGGATGGTGGAGCTAAATGATGGATGGTGGAGCTAGGTGATGGATGGTGGAGCTAGGTGATGGATGGTGGAGCTAGGTGATGGATAGTGGAGCTAGGTGATGGATGGTGGAGCTAGGTTATGGTTGGTGGAGCTAGGTGATAGTTGGTGGAGCTAGGTGACGGTAGTTTAACTAGGTGATGGTTGGTGGAGCTAGGTGATGGTTGGTGGTGCTAGGTGATGGTTTGTGGAGCTAGGTGATGGTTTGTGGAGCTAGGTGATGGTGGTGGTAGGTGATGGTTGGTGGAGATAGGTGATGGTGGAGCTAGGTGATGGTTGGATGAGCTAGGTGATAGTTGGTGGAGCTAGGTGATGGTTAGTGGAGCTAGGTGATGGTTGGTGGAGCTAGGTGATGGTTCGTGGAGCTAGGTGATGGTTGGTGGAGCTAGGTGATAGTTGGTGGAGCTAGGTGATGGTTGGTTGAGCTAGGTGATGGTTGGTGGAGCTAGGTGATGGTTGGTGGAGCTAGGTGATGGTTGGTGGAGCTAGGTGATGGTTGGTGTAGCTAGGTAATGGTTGAAGAAGCTAGGTGATGGTAGGGAGAGCAAGGTGATGGTTTGTGGAGTTAGGTGATGTTTGGTGGAGCTAGGTGATAGTTGATGGAACTAGGTGATAGTTGCTGGAGCTAGGTGATGGTTGGTGGAGCTAGGTGATGGTTGGTGGAGTTAGGTGATGGTTGGTGGAGCTAGGTGATGGTTTGTGGAGCTAGGTGATGGTTGGTGGAGCTAGGTGATGGTTCGTGGAGCTAGGTGATAGTTGGTGGAGCTAGGTGATAGTTGGTGGAGCTAGGTGATGGTTGGTTGAGCTAGGTGATATTGGTGGAGCTAGGTGATGGTTGGTGGAGCTAGGTGATGGTTGGTGGAGCTAGGTGATGGTTGGTGTAGCTAGGTAATGGTTGAAGGAGCTAGGTGATGGTAGGGAGAGCAAGGTGATGGTTTTTGGAGTTAGGTGATGTTTGGTGGAGCTAGGTGATAGTTGATGGAGCTAGGTGATGGTTGCTGGAGCTAGGTGATGGTTGGTTGAGCTAGGTGATGGTTGGTGGAGTTAGGTGATGGTTGGTGGAGCTAGGTGATGGTTGGTGGAGCTAGGTGATGGTTGGTGGAGCTAGGTGATGGTTGGTTGAGCTAGGTGATGGTGCTGCTAGGTGATGGTGCAGCTAGGTGATGGTTGGTGGAGTTAGGTGATGGTTGGTGGAGCTAGGTGATGGTTGGTGGAGCTAGGTGATGGTTGGTGGAGCTAGGTGATGGTTGGTGGAGCTAGGTGATGGTTGGTGGAGCTAGGTGATGGTTGGTGGAGCTAGGTGATGGTTGGTGGAGCTAGGTGATGGTTGGTGGAGCTAGGTGATGGTTGGTGGAGCTAGGTGATGGTTGGTGGAGCTAGGTGATGGTTGGTGGAGCTAGGTGATGGTTGGTGGAGCTAGGTGATGGTTGGTGGAGCTAGGTGGTGATCGTGTTCTGGGTCGGTATTTCCTGAAACATAAAGCTTCTTATGTTTCGAGCGCTGGTGTTGGTAGTGATGAAATCCAGGTCAAAAGAGCGCCTTTGACAGTGGTCAGAATAACTGATAACAAACTTGGTATTCTTGAATGTCTATGAGATGATTCCGTGTGTCATGTTGTGTGATGCTAACATTGTTCAAGTCTCCATCTATCTCACCATCTCTCTCACCATCTCTCTCACCATCTCTCTCACCATCTCTCTCACCCTCTCTCTCACCATCTCTCTCACCCTCTCTCTCTCACCATCTCTCTCACAAACGGAACAGGATGAAGTTGGAGTCATCTGTGGGCCAACGATTTGGTCAGCTGACTTTATTTCGTTGATGTCATTGTACTATACGAACTTGTTCCAGACTCTGTGTCATCCTAGGAATAAATGATCTCAGCTGAAGTGATGTTCTGGAGAAGGGTACAGTCAGAGTGTTGCTACTGTTTGCACCGCCTACAGAGTATTTTACTTTCGTGTGCAGATTTGTTCCGTCATGCAGTGACACCCTCGCTGTGTGCCACACGATGTTTTTAGCACACCCTCTTATTTTTTCTTTCCTCCCTGGAAGGATGTTTTTTTTACCTCCTGGAAGGAAGTTTTTTTTGTCCACATATACACATTATACATTTCATTTTAGAGCTCACGCTAAATGTCCTTTCTGTAAAAACTTGCATTTGTGGACACAGTGGTGCCTATGCAAACTTTCCTATGGTGTAGAAATATACCTAGTTGGATGAATCTTATTGAAGCTAGCTGGCCCAGTGGCTTACGCGATAGTCTGGAATTTTGAGACTCTCTGACCGCGGGTTCGAACCCCACCCGTGGTATGGTTTATTTGCAATCGTGTCATTACGATTTCGTGAGAACTGTTTCCCATAGTTCTCGCTAGGAAAGCTGTCTCCATTGGCCTGTGCTGCCGCCTGATGAGGTTCCGGGCTTAACAAGACCTCAACACGTGACAGTTTGGGTCGTCCTCACTCACACCACAGTGAGCTTAGAGTCAAGAAGTCCCTCTCACTCTCCCACCAGGTTGGGGCCTGCTGGGGCAGTTTAGACATATTCCTGTATATCTAAGGCTTGCCTCCAAGAAGTATTAGTAACCGCCCACCAGAATAGACAGTAAGCCATTCCGTTATATTTGGAACTAGTCCCTCTAGAATTTTCCAGGTGTAGATTATGATTTATCTTTCTCGTTTGCATTCCAAGGAGTCAGATCAAGTGACTTCTAACGTTCCCAGTTATAATGTTAAGATCATTGAATTAGAGAGTCTCTCTCTCTCTCTCTCTCTCTCTCTCTCTCTCTCTCTCTCTCTCTCTCTCTCTCTCTCTCTCTCTCTCTCTCTCTCTCTCTCTCTCTCTCTCTCTCTCTCTCTCTCTCTCTCTCTCTCTCTCTCTCTCTCTCTCTCTCTCTCTCTCTCTCTCTCCTTTACATAGGTTTTACAAGGTTAGGTTAAGGTTCCTAACTTTATTCACAAGCAGTGAGCAGTTACCTACATCATTTCATTTAAAAACCTTTTTATTGTTATGAGACATACAAATAAGGAACAGGATGAAGTTGGAGCCATCTGTGGACCAGTGATTTCATTTGGTCAACTGACTTTATTTCATTGATGGCCTTATGTTGTGCGAACATGATGAAGCGATGTTCTGGAGAGTGATACAGTCAGACTAGATGCTGTTTGCTGCTCGTCTTGTTGTGTGGAAGCTCACTGCTCGCTGTCCTCGGAGTGGAGCCAGGTGTGGTACTTTAACAATATTGGCCTTGTATATAACAGTAAGGCCAACCACATCCCTCTTGTGTTGAAGGCTATGCTGAAATGATACATCTGTCATAGATGAGTCTTAGAGAGAGATGAACCGTCTTTCTCTGTCCTCTATTCTGTCAAGAAGTAGCAGATGAGACAGCGGCAGGCACTTCAAGAAAGTGGAGCATACCCAAGATAGTGAACGCATCTGTCAAGCAGATGGGATATACGACTAATGCTGTAATCTTCCTGGCTACTTTGTTTGCTAGATTTACAACGTGGTTCTTCATAGTCAGTTTGGAGTCAAATTTCACCACAAGGATATCAACTTTATTCCCTGGTGCCAACACTCTCCCATTCATTCTTATATTTGCTCCACTATTACCATCATGGTGCCTAGAGACCATCATCATTTGTGTTTTCTCAGGCGCAAATGTGGTCTGCCATCGTTTTCTATAGGCTGATATAGCTGTAAGTTGTTGATTAATGTAACTTAGAGAAGCTGGCATTTCCTCTCTTGAATAAGTAAATGTCAGAGTACAGTCGTGTGCATATGCATGGAATTTTGGAATGATATGAAGATCATTGAAGTAAACATTCCATAACAAATACCCAATAACATTTCATAGTAGCACACTTACTTGCTGACTCTGTCCCTTTGAGAACTACGCTTAGAGACCTACCTTGAAGATAATCATTGAGTAGACGTGATGTAGAGCCTGCGATTCTCAGTGCTGTAGTTCTGCCATGAGTCCCTTGTACCACACTCCATAGAAAACACGAGCAATGTCCAGGGCTACTACACAGCAGCTGACTTTGAATTCATCCAGTGACTGGTGCCACATAGTGGAGAGGTTTAACAGCAGATTAGCAGTTGAGTGACCTTTCTGAAGCCGTATTGACGGTCACAAAGAAGCTATTAGTAGTCGATAAACCCTGCCATCTGCCGTAAGATTATTGTCTACAGAATCTTGCCTGTGATTGACAAGAGTGACACTGATTTGCAGTTGGTGATTTTTGCTCTGCTCTTCTTTTTGTGAACAGTGACAACATTTGCCTCTTTCCATGAAGAAGGTCATTTACAGATAGATGCGAGTTAGAGGTGCTGCTTGCTGGTCTGCACATATACTCAGCAATCTTGGGCTCAGCTTATATGGGTTCACAGTTTTATCCTGGTCCAGCGATTTAAGAAGAAGATACACTTCATCGTGCTTTATTGTCACCACTGACAATTTTGACACAGTTCTTGCAGCTAGCCAAGGAGGGCCCCTTGCTGGAGTGTTAACTTGCATCTTGGCAGCAAAGTATTCGGCAAAGAGGTCAGCTCTCTCCTGACTGCTGGTAGAGATGGTCCCATCCTGCCGATTTAGAGGTATAATAATTTCATCTGGTGAATAAACTTGACGGCCTTTAACGAAGGACCACCAAGTTTTGGAGCCCACTCTACCTGGCCCCACCTTCCTTTTTGAGTCAGCCTCCCATCTAGAGATGGTCCACTATTGGACTTCTTCCATTTGCATACAGGCTTGCCTGTGCAGGTTCCTGTTATAGATAGTGGAAAGCCTCTTATACCTTATTCAAACCTTGTACTTAGCAGTAACAGTCTCTCCACAACAAAAGCCGAACCAAGGTTGATCTGTAGGCTTCGTCATATACTGCGGGATGTGTTCTTGTTGTAGATTAAGGATGTGTTCAGTAAACGCATTCACTTGGTTGTCAACATCACCTTGGAGAAGAGCATTCCAATCGGTGGTGGGGAGCTCAGACAAAGGCGGCCAATTACCTCTTTCCCATAGCCAGGTTGTGCGTGTGGACTCCTCACCTCGTAATGTTGGATCTTCGGTGTCGTAAAAACAGCCTTGTGGTCAGACGATCCAACATAGCTGAGGGGTTGACAAGTGACTATACCTTCTGCCAGATCACTCACTACTGGGTCAAGGAAGCAGCCAGAGATGTGAGTAGAGAATCAACAAAGCTTCTCATGTCAAACACTGAAAGAAGGTAATCAATGTCCCTCTGTATAAGATGTTGGTTGAGGTCACCAACAATTATGATATGTTGACAGTGGTGTTGGAGCAGAAGGGAGTTCACATTTTCCATTAGGAAGATGATGGGGTCTGCATGTTGCCACTGAGGTCTGTACATTGCACATACTAGTACAGATGTACTAGTGTTAATGCATAGCTTGAAGAACATCATTTCAGGATGAGTAGGGATGGCAGCATCTCTCTCTCTCAACTTTTTAGATATTCACTCATCTTCTTGTGAAATCAAAATAAAATTCAATAATATTCTAATCATTATAATGGTAAAAAAAATTGCAGACGTTGTAAAAATATTATACTCATAAAGAGAGTGAATTCAGTTTATCTCATTTATGACACTAGAACTTATGATACTAGCACATATGACACTATCACTTATGACGCAAGCACTTATGACGCTAGCACTTATGACAATAGCACATATGACACTAGCACTTATGACGCTAGCCCTTATGACACTAGCACATATGACACTAGCACTTATGACGCTAACACATATGAAATTACCATATATGACACTACCACATATAACACAACCACACATGACACTACCACATATGACACTACCACATATGACACTAGCACTTATGACTAGCACATATGACGCTAGCACTTATGACACTAGCAAATATGCCACTAGCACATATGACACTAGCACTTATGACACTAGCACTTATAACACTAACACATATGACACTAGCACTTATGACACTATCACATGTGACACTTGCACATATGACACAAGCACATGTCATTAGCACATATGACACTAGCCCACATTACATTACCACATATGACATTAGCACATATGACACTACCACATATGACACTACCACATATGACGCTAGCACTTATGACACTACCACATACGACACTAGCACATGTGACATTACAACATCTGACATTAGCACACATGACACTACCACATATGACACTAGCACTTATGACACTAGCACTTATGACACTAGCACATATGACACAAGCACTTATAACACTAGCACATATGACACTAGCACATATGAAACTACCACATATGACACTACCACATATGACACTCCCACATATGACACTACCACATATGACACTACCACATATGACACTACCACATATGACACTACCACATATGACACTACCACATATGACACTACCACATATGACACTAGCACTTATGACACTAGCACATATGACGCTAGCACATATGACGCTAGCACATATGCAACTAGCACATATGCTAGCACTTATGGCACTAGCACATATGACACTATCACTTATGATGCTACCACATATAACTAGCACTTATGACGCTAGCACATATGACGCTAGCATATATGACATTACCACATATGACATTAACACATATGACACTACAACATATGACATTAGCACTTATGACACTAGCACTTATGATGCTAGCACATATGACTTTACCACATATGACATTAGCACATATGACACTACCACATATGACACTAGCACTTATGACACTGGCACTTATGACACTAGCACATATGACACTAGCATTTATGATGCTAGCACTTATGACACTAGCACTTATGACAATAGCACATATGACACTAGCACTTATGATGCAAGCACTTATGACACTGTTGTGTGGAGGTTCTTTCGTAGATTGGGTAATGAACAGACGAGATTGGGATAGTAAATTTGTGTATTGAGGTCAAATAGACAGGGCGGAATCTCAAGAGTCGCATGGCCTGGTTCTTCTATACATGGTGTCTGGATGGTAACTGAGGCACTGCCCCGAGCAGGGCTCATAGCGTTCAAAGGATTGACCTTTGACATGGGTGACCTTTGACATTGGGCTAACTGTTGATCATGTGAGCAGAAACGGTTATACCCTATGAACTATCACTGAGCATACAGTGACAGCTCGGCTACGGTACATATGTCGTCTCGACATACATCTATACATCTATACAAACTAAAGATAACAGGCGTACGACTCTGAGCTGATTCTATACAATATCAAAGTACACAACAGTTGAATATTATACTTCACATGGATATTATCGTGACGGAAAACAATCTACTTTACTATATGATATATCATGATACACAGGAATTAATTAATTAAATGAGCTCATTGCTAGAAAATCATGATAAAAGAGAAAACAAATTAATTTATATCGATCGATCGAATTTGTCTTCATGTGATCTACGAATTCTGAGAAAATATATTTGCAAGAAGGTAGTGATTAACAGACAAGGTAGATCTGGTGAACTCAAATCTATACTGTTAATTCTCAGAACTCGGAGAGAACTTGAACACACAAAAATCTTACTAGATACTGGAAATCTGATAACAAAACACACAGTCAATAATTCAGTTCTAAACTGGATTTTCTAATTTTCTATCTTTAGCTCACGACTTATGATCACTTTCCTACTGAAGGAATGAACAAACTCGGTGCTGATTAACTTATAATCACTTTCCTACTGAAGGAATGGACAGACTCAGTGGAGTGGATGGATCTCTCCCCGGCTGAAATAGTTAGCTTAATAACACAAAGTATGAGCAAAGGAGAACTGCTCTCAACACTCAGTCTACTTTACTGCAAAGGAAACGTCAACTAAATTACTACTGCGAGTCAACTACATGTGACAAACTTCTTACCTTTCAAAGAGTAATTCTGTCAACTGAAAGATTAAATATCTGGAACACAAGGGACAACAACTGGCACTCTAGTGAATACACTAGCAACATAAACGGCTTTCTGCAATTGCTTTTGCATCAGCGAGAGATGGAATAACTCATTTCAAGTAGTCTTTCTTCAACAAAGTGTCCCCTAGAGAGGAACTACTACTTGAACTAGTGACATTGCAATGATAGGCTCAGCACTCAAGGCTGTCCGGGATACCTCCGGCACCCTAGGCATCTGAACGCTATCTTGCATGCAAGATATTGTAGGGGCTGAATTCCAGACAGGAGTGACAGTACTATTACTAGTGCCTTGACCACTCGGCAACGTTAACAAATAGAACACATATCTACAAGAACTAATCTGAACTTCACATTCCTCATCACTCTGGCAAATCTCTGATACAAGCTGGGAGAACAAACACATTGCTCAAAGGCTAGAGACTGTCTTTCAGTCATTAAGGGACTATGAGGACTGTTTACTGACTCATTATCATTATAACTCTGAATAGCAGCATACACAGTATTATCGCATGAATTTACTTGAGCTCCATTGCCTTGACTGGCACCAAACACATTAGTACTACTTGACTTTACTTGAGACATGACTTCGAGCAATTGAACGAGAATTTAAATGAAAGCAAAATTAACGCAAGTATACAGCACAATATAGCTTAACTGGTAGGAATTATTTAACAATTCTGCAAAGTAACACGAATAATTGCACAATAACACTAAAAAAAAGATAACTCACTGGAAATTGACTTGGCATGAAAATTCAACACACTAAAAATGAAAAACAATCTAGCTTTAAATTGAAATAACTGCAAAATGAGTTTTCTTTTCTTTTAATTATCAACAAAAATTGCAACACATTAAAAGAAAATTAAATGCACAAATAATTAAAAAAAATCAATAATGGTTATAGCAAGAGCAACAATCTGATAAAACAAATCACTAAAAACAAGGAGAATTGCACAAAACAATTGAATTATTCACTGGCAACAAATTAAAGTAACTTTACTGCTTGAATCACTGAGAAAGTTCACTGCAATATTACTTATTACTCTTAAAAGAATTACAAGTTACTTGAACATGTGAGTAAACACAATAAAAACTTGGTGAAAAGCAAAATTGAATACTGTAAAAGTTAAATTGCACAAAATCAGTTTCAGGATATTTCAATGGTTTAAAATTACACTGGGGAAAATTATTTGCATACAAAAACAAAGATATTAGAGATTAATTAGTTTGAACACTCTTACTCTTAATTGCAAGCAAAGCAGAGTAACTCAATGAAACAGTTACTAAAACAAATCACTAAAAACACTGACTCTAATCAAACTTAAGAGTGAATTTGTTCAAAGGAATTATTGCAAACAGGAATAAAAATTTTCACAATATACAAAACTCAGAAGGTAACACTTACTGATTGCAGAACACAGAAACATCAAGGGATTATGCACAGGAATAATCAAATGATAAATATGTTGGCAGGTATGGCAAAAGTAATTACATAATTCTTGACACAGATATAGCAATTCTGTTGACAGGTAAAACAGGTGAGACACTGGATATAAAACTGATAATGGAGCACAATGAATGGCACACAGTAAAATGAAATATGCAACTAGGAACACTGGGGAATAAACATTGAAATATGTAACACAGCACAGAAATAATAAGCAACAAATTAAATACTGCATTGAGGAACTGGAAAAAAAAAATATTATACTGCACACAAATCACAGAATAAATTGGATACACGAAAATACTTACTGCATGTTTAAAGAAATAACATAAAAGAACATAGATATAAAATGAGACACGAAACACACGGAAAAGCTGTAAGAGATAATGTAAATGAATTTGAAAGAACACTGAAAACACAAGTCTTTAAATGTCACTAAGACAATTCACTGCATAAATTTCTCACACCCCAAATGTCTATAACAGAATAGTCTCTCTACTGTTGATTGGAGGTTAGTAGGGGAAGAGAGTGGGGATCGAAGGGGAGGAGTTGTTGGTAGGAAGAGTAGAGAGTGGTGGACGACACACAACATCCTCACTTTGACGAATGCGCTTACCACGGGAAACCCACACAGCAAGTTATTACGTTGGCGCTCTGGGATGAAGAAATACACTCTTGACTTGCTATGTGAGCCAAAACGATGATGCTGGGAACCCAAGATAGGGTAGAATTATCCCCACTAGTGAGAATTTGTGAGGAGTAGTGAGTGGGGTTTTTGTTTGGGTGGCGGTCTGGAGCACGGTTGGCCGGCGCGTGGGATGGCGTCACTGGGTGCCGAACTAGGAGTAGCTATACCCAGGTGGCTTTTCCACATAAAGCACGAAGAGAATAACTGACAAGCGTCAATTAACAGAACTTGAACATACTGGAACTGGCTTCTGGAACTGGCTACTTGATGTCTGGTTTCTGAAGAAGCTGTTGCCTCTGACTGGTGGACCTGATGCTGTTGCTTGCACACAGCAGTGAAGAACTGGATGGATGGCAGGAGACACTGGATGACTGTAGGCTGGCTTAGGCTCTTTCCCATAAACAGGCTTACTTTTTGGCTTAATTGCAAAACCCACATCAACTCTTCGAAGGTTTACTTGCAATTAGAAGACAGAAGACTGGAGACACTGCTTCAGAAGAGTCTTGGATGGCTGACGCTGGCGGGGTGAGGACACTCACTTGGCTCCCACCAACTAACCGGCTTCTTCTTCCTCTCAAATCTGCTCAAATTTTATTGGCCACCCAGCTCTTGACGGGTGCGGGTGTGCTGTTCCCTGGGCTGCCACCTAGCGGTGATCAACGACAATTTCATTTTCTGTAAACATGGCGACGGCGAGCAGACGCAGGATTAACACAGTCTGTATAGATATGGTGACAGGGTCTTTGCAACCGGCTACTGCGGCTACAGTTCTGCCAAACATATTAAGAGACGTTTATGGTTTGGAGACTACAGATTTGTATGGCGTGGCGCTCAACGGCGTTAATAGAGTCTTTGTAAAACTCTTAACAGCTGAGGTGTACGAAAGGACTGTCGACCGCCATCAAGACAGAGTCTATACAGTACATTCTGGCCTACAAGTGCGACTGAAGGACGTCGCATACTTACACTTGGATCAGGTTAAGAATGCACCGTTTGAATCAGACTCGGTGGACATCAGCCAAGTATTTGAGCTTACGGCATTCAGCATGCTGCCATCCCCGGGGAAGTGGAGCGAGGTCCGATGGTGGGCATTTTTGAGGGGACATACTCATTGAAAATGACATTACGCAGGCCGATTCCATCTTACGTCTTACTGCCAGAATTTAGGACTCAGCTATACGTGACGTACATGGGACAGCGAAGGACCTGCAGGTTGTGCGGGGCATACGAGCATGTGGCTGCTGACTGCATGCGGAGGACGGGACAACGGTTGGATACTGGACGACGAGACCTGGAAGTAAGGACGCACGAGGTTGTGCAGGATCCGGTGGACGCTAAGGAGGCCGGAACTAGATTATGGAGTGAGATTGTTGATGGATCGCAGGTGTGTCATACGTTGCCAAATATGTCTGTACAGGAGGCTGCTGCTGGTGGCGAGAAGCACCCAGGCAACGGCAAGGATTCCCCTTTGGAGGGGGTATTACGAGAGATATTGGACGACCCGTTGCCAGTACTTAGTGTGGAGGCATGTGAAGGTTTGGATGCGGCAGTGAGTGTGGTGGATGAGTTGGTGAGTAGCAGTGTTGAGCAGCAGTCTTTAGTCAGAGAACATGTATCGGTTGAGGTGCATCGGCAAGAGAGCGACGAGAGGGATGATAGTATGGAAGCGGTGCCTGGATCGAGGAAGCGGTCGGGCACAGTGAGTGATAGTGAAGATGTATTGACCACAGCACAGAGGACAGGTAAAAAGTCGATGGTAAAGGTGGCGAGAAAGGACCTGGGAGTTTTGCATGATAGAGAAAAGGTCAAGGGTGGGAGGCAGTTGAGTAAAACAGGAGGTAAAGGGAAGGAGGTCTCGCAGCCTCCATCGCGGCCTAAGGGCAAACCCTCACAATTGTTTTCAAGTGTCTAACATTAAACGTAAATGGTCTGCGGGAGGAAATTAAAAGGGCATGGGTAGAATGCACATTGAGGAGGTATGGTGTGAATGTAGTCTTTTACAAGAACATAATTTTCGGTGTGGAAGCGAGTTGCAGTTGAAGGGATATAAGGTGTATGCTGGTTCATCGGGAAATTAAAGGGTGGGTGGCGGTAGCAGTCGCAGACTCTAGCCCTTTAAATTATATGCTTGGGAAGAGTATGGGGGGTCGGATAGTGAGGGTAGAGGGGGAGGTGGAGTGCGGTATGTTTCATGGGTGTATACATGCCGCAGAACATTCAAGGAAGGTGAAGGTGGAATTTGTAAGGGATGTAATGATATATGCTTTCAGGGGTTTACCTGGGGTGTCGATAGTTGGGGGATTTAACTGCATAATTCGGGAGAGGGATGTTGAGCCTAGGGGGCGGTGTGTGTTGGTTGAACTGAGGGATTTAT
>WNWK01024795.1:0-29273 GCA_009830355.1 Cherax destructor
TAGATATATATATATATATATATATATATATATATATATATATATATATATATATATATAATATATATATAGATATATATTGATAGATATATATATAGATATATATATAGATATATATATATATATATGATATATATATAGATATATATATATATATATATAGATATATATATAGATATATATATATATATATATATATATATATATATATATATATATATATATATATATATATATATATATATATATATATATATATTCTTCTTTTCTTTCAACACGTCGGCCGTTTCCCACCGAAGTGGTGTGGCCCAAAATGAAAAACGAAAGTTTCCCATTTTACATTTAGTAATATATACAGGAGAAGGGGTTACTAGCCCCTTGCACCCGGCATTTTAGTCGCCTCTTACGACACGCATGGCTTACGGAGGAAGAATTCTGTTCCACTTCCCCATGGAGATAAGAGGAAATAAGAACAAGAACTAGTAAGAAAATAGAAGAAAACCCAGAGGGGTATGTGTATATACATATGCTTGTACATGAATGTGTAGTGTGACCTAAGTGTAAGTAGAAGTAACAAGACATACCTGAAATCTTGCATGTTTATGAGACAGAAAAGAGACACCAGCAATCCTACCATCATGTAAAACAAATACAGGCTTTCGTTTTACACTCACTTGGCAGGACGGTAGTACCTCCCTGGGCGGTTGCTGTCTACCAACCTACTACCTAGAATATATATATATATATATATATATATATATATATATATATATTATATATATATATATATATATATTTATATTTTATATATTTATATATATATATATATATATATATATATATATATATATATTATATATATATATATATATATATATATATATATATATATATATATATATATATATATATATATATTTAGTCACTGGACATGTTTCTAGAAGTTCTGTAGCCTGTGGAAGTCTCTGAAACATGTTTCCATTCACAGTTGTGTTTTACATTCCACACACATAAAACGAGTGTCTCTGTGTTGTTGTGCACGTTTTTTGTATGTGCACAGACAAAACACCTCTTCTGAGCCTTTTTCTTGCAAGCAGTAGCAGGCAGTTTTGTTAGAAAGTGTTCACCAGGCCTCAGACGAGAGGGTAGGTGTTGATAACTTGGTGGGCGGTTTTCTATTGCAGGTGTTTTTCCTTGGTACTTGAATATTATTTGTCTGATGACAGACAAACAAAATTCGCCATATGGTGGTTTGTTTGTGGTCTTCAACTTATAAATATTATAAGCATTGAGCATGGTAATGTCCAGAATGTGAAAAAAAAGTTTTATGTACCACTTGTAACTCTTGAGAACACAATCAGCAAACCCAATCTGCATGTCACATTTGTTCACTAAGCACATATTGAGGGTGTAGTCAATCACAGCTGCAGGTTTTAGAATGGGTTCGTTGGTCTCTCTACTCGCCCTGCCAGTGTCTGTCATTTCGTTAGGGTGAATTGATGACAACAGTGACATCTTGTTTGTCATGCCACCGAAATGCCATGATGTCATTGGCAGCAAACGCCTGCACCTCACCTCTACGAGTGCCTGCATTGAACCTAGGCATATGCTTTCGATTTGCACGCACTGTACCACACACATCTGTCAAGTTCACTCGCAAAAAATCACTGAGGGAGGGGCTTGTGTACCAGTTATCAGTATATAATATACGCCCCTTACTAAGATATTGTTCCATCATTGTTCTAACCACATCACCAGAGATACCCAATAACCTCCTGGTATCTTGCAATGTATAACTTCCAGTGTACATAATAATATCCAATACAAGACCACTGTAGCAATCACAAAGCACAAACAACTTTATACCAAAGCGTTTCCTCTTGCTTGGTATATACTGATTGAACGACAGTCTACCTTTGAACAGAATCAGTGACTCGTCAATAACAAGCTTTCTGAAGGGATAAAAATGCATATTGAATTTCTCTTTCAGATACAGAAACACATTTCTAATCTTATATAACCTGTCGTTTCTGTCAGGCCTGGTTTTGTCTGAGAAGTGGAGCATATGTAACAGTAACACAGATCGATTCACTGATATTATATCACTGAAACCTGGTGTTGCAATCAGGCGGTCTGTCAACCAGTATGATTTGACACTGTGCTTATACACATGTGGCATAAGCATTATTGTGGCAAAGAAAAGATACATCTCAGCTACAGTTGCCTGTTTCCACCTGTTGAGGCGTGATTTTGGTGAAAGTATTGTGTTTGCCATGGTGTACTCGTAGTATCTGTTGCTTTCCCTGACAATAATTTCCATCAGGGGATCGTCAAAAAATAACTCGAAACATTCCAGTTCAGTGGCATTGTTCCCAAGTGGACAAGACAGGCGTATTCCACTTTGACTTTCATCAAACTGATGGGGATTGGGAATAAAATTGTCAGCTTCCTGCCAATCCCAGGTGCGGTCTGCTGGTGGGTACTAGATATTTACAGGTGGTTGTGGAATTGGAGGTTGTGGTTGTGGGGGTTGGTGGGTGGGTGTAGGTCGCCTTTGTTGTAGGTCTGGTGAGTCAGCGACGCGGGTGGCAGCAGCATGGCTCACTGCCTCCCGCCTGGCACCACCAATACCACCATCACCACCCGATGTATGCACATTTCTCATCCCAATTGCAACACTTATCATCTTCATTTTCACTATCTGTTCCTGTTGTACGCCCATGGGATGTACTCCGAGGTGTACTCCTTTCCCTTGGAACAGCATATGGCACGCTACCAGAGCGCATATACCGTCGTGTATACTGACGCTTCACTGGAGAATATTCCGCTCCACTCTCGCTACTGGAACTGTTTTGAAGAGCTTGGAGTTCATATTCACTATCATCACCATTGCTCACATCAGAGTCCGGGATATGAGTAAATAACAGTTTCCTCTTTCGTTTTGGTACAATTGATCGTGAACAAGATGCCATAGCACCGGAGGTGGAAGGCTGAGGGTCGTCTGGGTTTTCCTCAATATTACCGGTATTAAGGTCATTAGTTTCAGTCACAACCTCCTCAAAACCTTGAAACTCATCACTGACACTCCCATCGGTGTTAGAACTGTCACTGGGGAACAAAAGTGTTCCAATTCGCCGAGGAGTGAGGCGTTTCTTACCGCGAGGCATGGTGAACAAGGTGTACTAACATGGCGTTCCCACAATGCACCACTGGGTCCCTGATTTTTTTCCTACTGTGCACACTGACCATGCAGACCCATTCTCTCACCACTTGGCCTACCAGCCATTTCGCGCTTAATTTGAAGGCGCTAGAATTTATGCGTACTAGTATGTGGAAAACCCCAGCACGTAAGCCGTACTAGTACGACCGAAAACCCGAAAGGGTTAAGTAGGGGCCCAATACTGGATGTTGTTCTCGACTTTGATTTGGCATAAGAAAAAAAATACTTTGGGTTTCTTTCAGTTTCATTTATCGCTTTTAGTTCTTCCCGCGTTTCTTGATTCCAGTAAGATTCCTGTAGTTTTAATTCGATGTTTGGTATTTCTCTGACCAGTGTCTCCCTACGTATTTCAGATTTATTGGCCTCTTGTAGCCGCTCTGTTATTCTTTACCTTCGCCTGTATAGGGAGCGCCTCTCTCTTTCTAGTTTGCATCTTCTCCTTTTCCTTAAGCAAACCTCAAGTGCCACAGAGTTAATTTGTTCTAGACATAGGTTAGGATCCGTGATGCTTAGGCTATCTTCCCAGTTTATATCATTTAGGACTTGGTTTACTTGGTCCCACCTTATGTTTTTGTTATTGAAGTTGAATTTGGAGAAGGCTCCCTCGCGACTGATCACATTTTGTCAGTCTGGGGCCCCCCCACATACATGTCTGGACCTCGATTATGTTGTGATCTGAGTACAGTGGAACCCCGCCTAACGAATGCTCCATATAGCGAACAAATCGCGTCACGAATGCATTTTTCGCAAAATATTTTTTCTCACGTAGCGAACATTTACTTGTGAAGCGAAACATATCAGACCTGTCCACCTGCCCCGCGCAAGCGCTGTGAGGTGGACAGGATGCCAGTCAAGCGTTGTTTACACTTGAGAGAACATTACCCAGCACGCTCTTTCAAACATTCACAATACTTTTGTTGTGTTTATTGTTGGTTAAGTGATTGTCACTTTGAAATAAGTCACCATGGGTCCAAAGAAGCTTCCTAGTGGCACCCCTTTGGTAAAGAGAGTGAGGACCACCATCGAACTGAAGAAAGAGATTGTAGAAAAATATGAGAGTGGCGTACGTGTGAGTGAGCTTGCCAGGATGTACAAGAAAAACAAATCTAGTATCGGCACTATCCTGGCAAAGAGAAATGAGATCAAGGAAGCTAATGTTGCAAAAGGGGTTGATATGTTAACGAAAAAGAGATCGAAAACAGTGGATGAGGTTGAGAAGTTGTTGATGGTGTGGATAAACAATAAAAAGATAGCAGGTGATAGTATTTCCACGGCGATATTTTGTGAAAAGGCAAGGAAGTTGCACGCAGATCTTGTCAAGACAATGCCTGGAACCAGTGGTGAGGAGAGTGATTTTAAAGCCAGCAGAGGCTGGTGTGAGAGGTTTAAGAAACGTAGTGGCATACACAGTGTTGTGAGACATGGTGAGGCAGCCAGCTCAGACAAACATGCAGCTGAAAAGTTTGTGAGTGAATTTAAGGGGTTCGTAGAGGCTGAAGAATTCCTCCCCCAACAAGTGTTTGTGATGAAACAGGCCTGTTTTGGAAGAAAATGCCCAACAGGACCTTCATTACTCAGGAGGAAAAGGCACTGAAAGGACAAGCCTATGAAAGACAGGCTAATTCTTATGATGTGTGCCAATGCCTGTGGTGATTTTAAAGTGAAGCCTTTACTGGTGTATCACGCAGAAAATCCCAGAGCCTTCAAGAAACACAATGTTAACAGGAATTATTTGTGTGTGTATTAGAAGGCTAACACTTATGCATGGGTCACTAAGGACTTTTTCATGGAATGGTTGACTGGAGTGTTTGGCCCTAGTGTGAAGAAAAACCTCCTGGAAAAGAAATTGCCACTCAAGTGCCTCCTGGTACTGGACAGTGCTCCTGCTCATCCTCACAACTTGGAAGAGTTGTTGTCTGACAACTTCAATTTCATCAGAGTGAAGTTCTTGCCTCCTAACACCACTCCTCTCATCCAGCCCATTAACCAGCAGGTCATTGCAAACTTCAAGAAACTGTACACCAAAGCAGTGTTTCAGAAGTGCTTTGATGTGACCTCAGACACTGCATTGACCCTAAGAGAGTTCTGGAAAGATCACTTCAATATCATGCATTGCATAGGCCTTATAGGTAAGGCTTGGGAGGAAGTGACTTCCAGGACTTTGAACTCTGCTTGGAGACCACTGTGGCCGGATTGTGTTGAAAAGAAGGATTTTGAAGGATTTGAGGCTGACCCTGACCACCCTGTGCCTGTTGTTGTGGAAGATATTGTGGCATTGGGGAACAGCCTGGGGTTGGAGGTGAGTGGTGAGGATGTGGTTGGTGGAGGAGTACAGGGTAGAGCTAACAACTGAAAAGCTGGAACTGGAACAGCATCAGACCAGAGCTAAGGTTATTGCTTCACAAGAGGAGGGAGAGTGAAGGAGGTGCCTTCAGAGATTAAGGAAATGTGTTCTATGTGGAGTAGGTTGCAGACATTTGTTGAAAAACACCACCCTGAGCAAGCTGAAATGAGCCACCTGTGCAACCACTTCAGTGACAGAGCCATGTTGCACTTCAGGAAAATATTAGTCTCTCCAGAATCAGAGGACTGTGGACAGTTATTTCACGAGGCAGGGATGCAGTGACTCTCAAGCTGGTCCTTGTGGCATTAAAAGAAAAAGAAGGGAAGTAACCCCAGATAAGGACTTGTTACCTGAAGTCTTTATGGAGGGGATTCCCTTCCAAACACTAACACACTCCCCCTGTCATCCTCCCTATCTTCCAGATGCCTGCAACTCTCTTCAATAAAGGTAAGTAAATGTTATTTATTAATCTGTTTTTTATTATTTAGTATTAAAATGTATTTTTTGTGAATATTTTTGGATGTCTGGAACTGATTAATTGTATTTACATTATTTCTTATGGGAAATAAGGTTTCAAATTAGGAACTTTTCGTGTTAAGAACTATCTCCTGGAATGGATTAAGTTCGTTAGTTGAGGGACCACTGTATATTGTTTTTGATATGATGACATTTCGTATCAGATCATCATTGTTAGTGAAGATGAGGTCCAGCGTATTCTCCCATCTTGTAGGCTCTATTATTTGCTGGTTTAAGATGAATTTGGTGCAGAGATTTAAAAGCTCGTGTGTGTGCGAGTTTTCATCTGAGCTGCCTCCTGGTGTAATCTCTGCTACCACATTGTTTGCAATATTTCTCCATTTTAGGTGCCTTAGGTTGAAATCCCCCAGGAGCAAGATGTTGGGGACAGGAGCTGGAAGGTTTTCCAGACAGTGGTCAATTTTCAGAAGCTGTTCCTGGAATTGTTGGGACTTTGCATCCCGAGGCTTGTATACAACCACGATGATTAGGTTTTGATTCTCGATCTTTACTGCTAAAGCTTCAACTACATCATTTGAGGCATTTAGTAGTTCTGAGCATATAAGTGACTCTGTGATACATGAAATCGTAATGACACGATTGCAAAAAAACCATACCACGGGTTCGAACCCCACCCGTGGTATGGTTTTTTTGCAATCATGTCATTACGATTTCTTGAGTCATGTTGACGGCTTTGAGGGGGACTTGAGCTAGAGTTTGCCACAGCCATGCTAGCGGGAGATTTGTCTGTAAAAACTTGCATTTGTGGACACAGTGGTGCCTATGCTAACCTTCCTATGGTGTAGAAATATACCTAGTTGGATGAATCTTATTGAAGCTAGCTGGCCCAGTGGCTTACGCGACGGTCTGGAGTTTTGAGACTCTCTGACCACTGGTTCGAACCCCACCCATGGTATGGTTTGACTGTGATATACAGGCCAACCCCCCCTCCTTTTGCCTGTTCACTCTGTCACATCTGTATAGGTTGTAGCCCAGGATCCATATTTCATTGTCCAAGTGATCCTTTATGTGGGTCTCTGTGAAAACCGCGAACATTGCATTCGACTCTGTAAGCAATCCACGGATGTAAGATATTTTGTTGTTCGTCACTGGCTTTAGACCATGTATATTTGCAAAGATGAATGTCGTCGGATTGGTGGTATGGGGGAGGGGGGTCTTTTTTTCCTGGCACTAATATCTGTTGTTCTGGAGTGGAGGCCATTGACTGTGATTCCACTCCAGAAATGATTGCAGTTGGTGTACGATTTCTGTCATTTCCTGCCAGCTTTTTTCCCTTCCTGGCACTAAAAAAACCCCTCTCTCCGGAGTGGCTATGGCTACCCAGGTTTGCCCATGGTCTGGATGTTCCGTGTCGTCTTGTACCCTTTAGGTGGTGTGCCTGGCAATGTAAGTTATAGTGGTTCAATTTCTGTCAACTTCATGCCTCTATATTGGTAACTACTGATTGCAAATTTTTTTTCTTTCATAACACTCAGAAAATTATTCTTTAGATTTTGGTAAGAATTTTTTTTTTTTTTTAATATAACGAGGGTTAACCATCGCTGGTCTCTGATCTAGCATATTACATCTTTAGCACATCCTGCTCCTCAGTGCTGAATGACCCTTGTGGGTTTAGCACTTAGTTTTGATTGTAATAAGAATAACTTATATTTGAATGTATAATTTTTTTTATTAAAAAATTACATTGTTTAACCCTTAAACGGTCCACACATATATTTACATTAGCACTGCTACTGCCCCAAACGTATTTTTACGTTTTATTTTTCCTGCTTCCAAATTTAGCATGATTGGCCTGAGATGCCTGGTCAGCATAGAATGGGTCTTAACACTCGGTGTGTGCCATATTAAAAAAATCTGGGACCACTTAGTACCTTGTGGGAGCACCAGTTAAATTGAGGGCCAGCTAGAGCAAACACTGCGGCAAACACCATAGATTCACTGATGTCATGTCATATTAACACTCCCCTTTGAAGTGGAAAGTGATGTCGGGAGGCTTGCAAGCCAGCTGGCTGCCTGCCTGCCTGGGGACCTGGCTGGCAAACAGCTGGTTGGCCACCTGGCTGGCCAGCAGCTGGCTGGTCAGCTGGGTACCTGATTGGCTGTCTATCTCTGTCTGTCTGTATCTATCTGTCTCTGTCTGTATCTATCTGTCTCTGTCTCTATCTCACAGTAACACATACGTAAATACAATTATACATAGTGTAAATTACCTAGGATAACTAAAAAAATCAAGACAAAGTGTTATAATGTGCTTGTGATCTGCGTAATACCAGTTGGTTCATGAGCTACTCTCTGAGACAAGCAGACAGAAAGGAGACGACACACAGGCAGACAGAAAGACAGACACACAGATAGACAGACACACAGACAGACATGTTTGCGTAACATATAAAGGGAAGCAATGTAAGCTGTCAAATGTCATCACTGTAATTACTGGACTGATAAGAAGAGATAAGACTATGGGTCACAACTCTGGTGAAATGTCACCAGGGTCATTTGTGGAGATCAGATGAGATAAGGCAGCGACATAAATCTTTTATTATTATTATTATTATTATTATTATTATTATTATTCACTATTATTATTATTATTATCATTATTATTCACTATCATTATTATTATTATTATTTTTATGCACTATCATTATTATTATTATTTGAGTACAATTTCAGTACCTAATATTAGTGTCAGAACACAGATTGGCTATGAAATCACAAGAACTACTATAAATTGTGATTATGAGAACATAAAAATTATATAAAATAATAAAAAAAAGTGAAAAAAAAAGGTATATCGGCAACGATTCTGTAAGTGGCAGGACTCCTGTTGCTGTCAGGTGAGCATCCAGTGCCAACTTCTCTGCCTCATATCTCGGTAACTACTGACCCAAATTCTTTTTTTTTATCCTATAACACTTAAAAAAATGTGCTTTTTATTTCTATATATTTTTTTTTTCAAATGATTCGGGGCACTGGGCGAGCTAACGTAAATATACATTTGGACCGTTTAAGGGTTAATGCAGCATTTTTATCGAATTATTTTTTCATTCCAGAATTCAAGGATTAGCATTAATGGCCCTTCAAGAAGCAGCTGAATGTTATGTTACAACTGTTTTGGAACTGGCTAACTTGTGCTCCATCCATGCCAGAAGAGTGACAGTCTTTCCTCATGATATAAAGTTAGTTCGACGTATTAGAGGAGATTTATAGTAGGGGAGTTTCTGCCTCGGTCTGGTTTTGTGGAGGAACAGGTTACATATGTTTTTATTTTGTTTACCAAATGTGCATGGCATGCTAATAATGTCACATTTTATTGTCTCATTGCCAAATTTACTCTCTATATGCCATTTTTAGGGGGATTCATGTAACTGTCTTTTTCTTTTCTCAGAGAAAAAAGTTACTTGTGTTTTTATTTTGTTTACCAAATATGCATGGCATGCTAATAATGTCACATTTTATTTTCTCATTGCCAAATTTTCTCTTAAGTTATGTTCTTTTAGGTTAATTCATGTAAGCAGTTATTTTTATTGGAGTCAGTGATAAAGATCTTTGAGAAGGATGAGGCTTCCTAAGTTAGTGTGTTAGTTGCAGGTAGACTTGGAAGATAGTGTCTGAATCACGTAATAATGTCATACCATCAACTGCAAAACTAGCAACTTCACCATAACCATTGATGGTTAAAAAACGTATTTTTAATTGAATAAAACTTACATTGAGTGTATTCATTGCTTTGTTGTAAATATATTTTCTTTGCACCTTCAATTTTCTTTTAGTTTTCTAACAATATGATAGAATATATATATATTTTTTTTTTGTGCAGGGACAACTCTGATTTTCCCGAAACACAGTCTAGCTCATCTTTTTATCTGGGAAGCATGGTTGATTTATTTACTGTTCACTGTCTCCATAGAAAATGGGTAAAAATGCTCCTTCCAGAGATAATGGGCATAGTTAATACAATGTCAGGGACTATTATAATTTCATATTTTTTTTTTTAAGCATTCTGAGGATTTTCATGCTTATTCCTCTTTTTAGAACCTTCAGCATTACTAGTATTCCATATTGTGCCATGGTTAATATCCAGAGACAAGACATGGTGATGGGAAGTTCATAGTTATGGTGGAAGGATTGTTGATAGATGGGGGCGAGGCAGATATACTGGGAGGGGATGGATGAAAGGAGAGAAGGTGGGAGAGAAAAATTATTATAATAAAGAAGCACTAAACCCACTAGGGTCATACAGCACTGAGTTCTGCTGTCCAGAGAGAGAGAGAGAGAGAGGCAGACAGGGAAGGAAAAGCAGGCAGAAGGGGAGGGAGGAAGTGGCAGACAGACAAGTAGTGTGGAAGATTTTGGATTTTCCTATATTCATCATGGGTAAATTTAAATAATTGTGTAATAAAATATGATGATTTGACCCTCTTGAGAAATTTGTAGTGAGGGGGAGGGGTAGTTGAGCTGCTGAGTAATGCTGGGGGAGACGCCATGTTGAATTTAAATGTGTGAGCTGGTCGGAATTTTGCACCAGGAATTTGGCTTTTCCCAGACCTAATGGGGTGTTTCGGCCTGAATTTGTAATAGGAACCCGTGTTAATGTCCTCTCCTGAGGAAATGGGTCAGGAAATTTGTGGGACCTCAAGAATTAAGTGTGAATGGCAAAATAAATGCGGACATCACTCATGAAAGTACACCTAGTCTTTGCATTTAGAACTCTCTAATACAACTTCTAATACAATCAAGAGGACTGGTGTGGGTCACATGCTCTGTGGTTTTTTTTTTTCGTGATTATCGCGATCTCATTTGCATGCTAGAACTCTAGACTGTGCCAGTGAGCTTATAAGGTTCATCCCTCCAGCGCTTGGAACCAAAATAGAAGAAAAATAGTATACACTGCGTCAAAAAGGAGAATTAGTGTGCAATACCTGCCAGAGTATACTTTCAAGAGGGGCCTCTTTAAGGGGGCTCCTTGTCGCGTAAAGAGGCTATCGGTCTGAGGAATTGGACCTCTTAGTCTTCTTCCTCAGACCGAACCTAATTACCCCCAATCCCCTCCTCTTTCCCATCTTACCTTTCCTCCTCCTCCTCCTCCTCATCCCTCCCTTATTTCCTTCCCATTTTTACCCTGGGAGCTTCTCTCCACAGGCATTCTAGTTCCTAGGTAGGGGGAAGGGTACCGTGGTCCAATCCCATTCCGTTGAGGTTCTTGGCGGTGGTGTAGTTTGCCGTGGAATCTGGATCGCCTGGGGATGTCCCGATCCTCTCCGGTCTCCCGGGGTGGCCTTGGGTATCTTTCGGGCGACGGTGTATCTCTGGAGGCCACCTTCGGATTCCGGGGTGGTGGTCGAAGGCAGTATGCTTTGTGGTGGATATCTGGCCGCCCTCTCTTTTGTCCGCCGAGGTGGCTCGGGGATGTGAGGTTGCTATCCCGAATTTATGGTTTACTGGCATGAAGGGTAGGGTATGGCACGGGTTCCACGCAGCATCTGCACTACGTGCGGTGTTGAGGTCTTCTTGGGCGTGGAGGATTTATGCCTCTTTCTTTCCTCCTAGGAGCTATTCCTCCACGTTCCCCCTTTTTTATTGTTTTTTTATTTTTATTTTATTTTCTTTTTTTCTTAAAAACAAAAGAAAGAAGTAACTAACCATGGATGCCCTAATCCGTGAACCTACCCCTGGGCCCCTTCTTGATACCGCACCTAGTTCTGACCCTACTTCGTTAATGGACAACCCTTCGGACAACTCTCATAACCCTGTACCTCTTGCTGGTGCCGGTTCGTCACCTGCTTCAGGTACCGGGTTCCGACTGCTCATTCATCTCGGAAACGACCAGCTGTCACACACTCCCTTAAATGCTGTTTCACACTACTCAATGGACAAAGTTTTTACTCTACGACCGACCTTTCCTAATACCTATCTTTCCGATCATAGTACAGTGGAACCCCGGTTAACGAAAACCCCGGAAATCGTGCAATTATGTAAGTATAATATTGTAAGTGCTTGTGGAAGTGTATTTTTGGGGGTCTGAAATAGACTAGTCTAAATGACATTTTTTCTTAAGGAAGTAAATTCGTTCAGTAATGGCACTTGAGCAGGCTTCTGCAATGAATTTTTTTCGTTAACCGGGTTCCACTGTATTGGTAAAGCTCTCCTACGTCATGTGGTAAAGATATCTCATTTCATGCTCTCAAGAGCGGCACTTGCATCATCACGGTCCAGAATGCTGGCCAAGCTTGCGATCTTTCTCTCCTGACGACAATAGATTCTATTCCTATCACTATTGACAAACATCATTCACTCAATTCTTGTAGTGGTACAGTCATTTTACCCCACACCATTGTTTAATGGAATTTCAAGACATATGGTGATGACATTTTGGAGCAGCTTGAGCTCCAAGAACTCCCTATCCTTAAAGTTGACACTTTTGTCCTCCCTGCCAATAAGTGAAGACGTTATCCTTGCAATATAGCTCATTTAACATTCGACTGCCATGAACTTCCACCTTCGGTTTACATTGCAGGTCAACGTTTGCAAGTTCGAAAGGTGACCCCTACACCGCAACAGTGTAGAAACTGCTGGCGTTTTGGTCATCCAGCAAAATATTGCTTTTCCATGGCTGAATGCCCAGTCTGTGGTGCCGATGACCATGCCAGTCCTTCTTATAATCTACCTCCCTCTTCCCTTAACTGTCATGAGGCTCATCCATCGTACTCTCGCCGTTGTCAGGTTTACCTGAATGAGTGGGAAATCCGTTGTCTCAAAGAGGCAGAAGGCTTCTCATATGCTATGGCCGTCTCTCATCTACGCCTTCAAGGGAGACTTCCCTGTGTTTCCTATTCTCCCATTGCTAAACGTCGCCCCACTTCTGAGGTCCCAACTTCTACGGCTTCTTCCGTGGTTACAGCATCCTCAATCACCCCTGTCTCGAATCCTTTTGCTGTTCTTGGCTCCAAGGTCCCTACCTCGGCATCCCATACTGTCCACACTCCTTCCTCTACTCACTCGCACAGTTCTGTGTCTACACGCCCTCATCCACCACCTAAGTTTTAGCCCCCCTTCTTCTCATAAGTCCGGCAAAAATCCCCATTGCCGGATTCTTCGCCTCCGACTAGTTCTGTAACGTGTGTGGAGGTTCATCCTCCTCCTCGTTCAATATCTTCATCCCCTGTCCCTCCCAAGTTCCTTCCTTGACTGTCCCTTCCCAGGCCACTTCCACTCCTGTCCCCTCTCAAGCCCCTTCGACAGTTTACTCTTCTATCTCCTCACCCTCTACTTTAGTACAGTCTATAGTCTCCCCGATGGTTGCTCACTCTCCTTCCATTTCTAATGTAGTCCCACATTCTGCATCTTTGTCTTCCGAAAATCTGGAAGCTATCGCAGAATTTATTGCAGAGTCTGGAACGTTTATGGACACCGCTCCACCTCTGGTTCCTCCTCCTCTCTCTTCTCCGTCTACACCCCTCCTTCCTTCACAGCGTCCCACTCTTTCTCTCATTACGAGTCTTCCGCTGCCTCCACACGTGGACTTTTCTAACCCTAGTCCATAGATACCTCTAACTTTGACTTCTATCTTTCTCTCTATAAATCATGGCTTATTTGCAGTGGAATATCCGAGGCCTCAGAGATAACCGGGGTGAACTTCAGGTGTTGCTCTTCCCTGTTTGAGTCTGTTTGCAAGAACCTAAATTACAATCTGCTGTTATCCGGCCCTTTTCAGGCTATGATTTGTTGTATTCATTAGATTCTTTTTCCGATGGAACCTTTAACGAAAGTGCTCTTATACGCACTGGTGTTCCATACCGTCAGCTCTATGTTCATTCTTCTCTACATTACACCGCAACCCGTATCCACTTGAATAAGTGGTATACACTCTGTTCTTTATATCTCTCTCCTTCGCGGGCATTGTCTATCCCAGATGTTTATTTTCTGGTTTCTTCCTTACCGCCACCCCTTCTCTTACTTGGCGATTTTAACGCACACCATTTTCTCTGGGGAGGGTCGCACTGTGACTCCCGTGGCATTCAGTTGGAATCATTTCTTGCTTCTCTCCCCCTCCATGTTTTAAATACGGGTACTCCTACCCATTTTGATCCTCGAACTCATTCTTTCTCCTTTATCGATCTCTCCATCTGCTCTCCCTCAACAGTCCTTGACTTCACCTGGTCTGTCCTCCCGGACTTGCATGACAGCGATCATTTCCCAATCATCCTTAAGTCCCCTTTGTTTTTTCCACCTCCTCGTTGCCCACGCTGGCAATTTGACCGGGCGAAATGGGACCTTTACGCACATCTTACTTCCTTTCATGAGGTTCCTTCCTCGTCCTCCATTGATGAGGTTTTACATCTCTTTTTCGTCCTCCATCTTCAGCGGCTTCACATTCTATTCCCAAACCTTAGTGCAAGCATTCTCAGAAGTGCGTGCCTTGGTGGTCTCCTGCTTGTGCTCGGGCAGTACGTTTGAAACGCGCTGCGTGGGGCAGGTATCGGTATAACAGAACCACAGAGAGAGACTCCTTGATTTTAAGCAGAAGAGAGCAATTGCTCACCATGTCATACGTGACGCTAAACGCACTTGCTGGCGAAATTACGTTTCTACTGTCACTTCGGCTTCTCGATGAGTGCAGTCTGGTAGAAAGTGTGGAAATTAAGTGGTAATTCTCCTTGACCCGGCTCCTGTTCTTCAGGTTGCCGGTGTCGATATAGCACACCTCTTGCCGTTGCCACTGAAATTGGTAATCATCTTGTCCGCATTTCTCAGGGGCTCCATCTATGCCCCTCGTTCCTTTCTTCTAAGTCTGCCAGTGAGTTAAAGCCCTTAGGTTTTTCTTCTCTTAGAGAAGAATCTTATAATGTGCCTTTTACCCTTCAAGAACTGGAGGCAACACACACTGCTTGCCGATCATCGGCAGCTGGGCCAGACGGCATACATATTCGTTTGCTACAGCATTTACATCAGTCTGCTCTTATATCCTCTTACGACTCTATAATCTTATATGGTCGCAAGGAGTTCTTCCCAGCTGTGGAAGTCTGCTATTGCCTCCTTTCGCAAACCGGTACTACGGGACGATACCTCCCACTACCGTCCCATCGCTCTTACCAGTGCAGTTTGCAAGGTGATGGAACGTCTAGTTAATAGGTTTGATGGTATTTGGAGACACAATAGTCTCTCCCCTAGTCAATATGGCTTTCTTAAAGGCCGTTCTGCCATTGACCTTTACTGCACTTGGATATGTATATTCGTAATGCTTCGTAATAAACCACTTGGTTATCGCCATCTTTTCGATCTTGAGAAGGCTTATGACACAACTCTGAGGTATAATATCATTCAGGCCCACCTTTGGCTCTCCGAGGTAACCTCACCATTCTTCCTTAAGTATTCTTAACTGACAGACATCCAGTGTCAGTAGTAATGAGCTTTCCTGGAATTTGTCCAGCTGAAGGTATCCCCAGCGTTGTGTTCTGAGCACACACACTCTTGCTAAATAACTGGCATCTGTTTCCATCCAAAGGTCATCGCTTTATGTGGATGACTTTGTATACTTAGCAGATACTGACTGTCACCTCATTGCAGTTTCCTCCAGCATGCCATCAACTGGGTTTCTGATTGGGCCACCACTCACGGTTTAAATTTTCTAGTGGCAAAACTCGTCAAATTACGTTTACTAGACGTTAGTGGTCTTTGATCATCCATTGTACCCATACGCTTCATGATTCTGAATGTGATACAGCAGCTTTCTTGGTCTCTGTTTGACCGTCGATTGTTTCATGGAAACCTCTATAACCTCTCTTAAGACAACTTGTCACAGCCTGAACCTCCTTAAAACCCTCGCACATCTTTCATGGGGGCTGATCAGAACTCTTCGTCTACATTCAGCCCTAATTTATCAAACTTGATTATGGTGACCAGATGTATTCGGCGGCCTCCCCTGCTACTCTTTCCATCCTTAATCCCATCCATCACCAGGATTACGCTTATGCCTTGGTGCATTTCATTCTTCCCCGTTTAGAGCTCCTATTAGAAGCGAACATTCCATCCTTGTCCGATCGTCGATGCACATTGCATTCGCTATTATGTTCGCTTCCATGACCTTCCACAATCCTTCCATGTATAGGATTATTACAGATGTTTGTAGACGCACTTTATTTGTTTGTCGCCCTGCTTACTTCGTCCCTTTTCTCTTCGTCTACATTCACTCCTGTCTTCCTTCAGCTACCACCTCTATATGTTCATGTGGCATCTCCCTTTCCCCTACCCCCTTGGGAAATTCCTGTCCGTGTCTCTTCTATTCCTCTACGTTAGTGAAAGCCCGCCTACCTACGGCGGCTTCTCTTTTTTTCTAAACCACTTCTCATTCTCATTCCCATCCCATGCGTCGGATTCGCAGCAGTATTTCCGACAGCGTCGTGCAACCACTTTTCCTCGCTAGCATATTTATGGCTGAATTGTATGCCATTCTTGTGCACTATCCGTATTGCATCTATGCCTGTATCACCATTTGTGGTCGTTTCAGACTCCCTTAGTGCTTTACAGGCTATCTGTAAAATTGATACACCTCACCCCTAGTTCTTCGATCCAACATTGGTTACGCTGTATCTCTAGCAACCACAAAGATATTGTTTTTGTTGGGTCCCTGGTCATGTTGACATACAGGCCAATGAACAGGCAGACACTATAGAGGTGTTCCTTTACAGACTATTTGCGGTCATTTACCCACCTTCGCACCCATTGGCAACAGACTGGTCTGACCTGCTAAAAATAAACTTCATTCTATTAAACTGAGTATAGGTTTCTGCCTTCTTGTCACCAATCAGGTTGGGAGACTACACTCTCCGTCTTTGCATTGGCCACACTCGTCTTACATGGTACTCATGGAGAGGCTCCCTGCTCCTCTCTGTGAGCATTGTCAGGTTCCAGTGTCTGTTCAACATATTCTGTTGGACTGTCCACTTATCAACGAGCACGCAGAATTTACCTCCAACGGCGTCTTCGCTCTATGCCCTTTCTTTACCTTCCTTCTCTTGCTGATGACCTCTTAATCCTTGATCCTTCTATTGACTTTTGACAGAAATGACTTACTACACAAACTCTGAAGATTATACCTCTGGCACTCCCTCAGTCCCTTCTACCTCGATGTCTTACTACCCTCTTTCCTTGCACTATCCACTACCCATACCCTACTAATCATCCATCTCCGCTACATCATTCTCCCTGCATCCTGTTCTACACTGCCATTCTAGCACCCTTATGGTTTAGAGCTTCTTTTATTATAATAAAATAATTTTCCACCCTGAAATGTAATACCTCATCAGTTCAGGAAAGCAGGCTAACCTATATTGCCAGGCACACCACCCAAAGGGACAAGACGACACAGAACATCCAGACCATGGGAAAAACCCGGAGCCAAAGCCACTCCAGAGAGAGAGGTTTTTTTGCGCCAGGAAGGAAAAAAAGCTGGCAGGAAATGACAGAAATCGTACACCAACTGTGTATCATTTCTGGAGTGGAACCACAGTCAATGGCCTCCACTCCAGAACAACAGATATTAGTGCCAGGAAAAAGACCCCCCCCATACCACCAAAACAACGAATTCATCTTTAAATATAAATTCAAAGCCAGCAACAAACAAAAAGATACCTTACATCCGTGGACTGCTTACAGAGTCAAATGCAATGTTTGCGGCTTTCACAGAGACCCACAATAGGATCATTTGTAAATGAAATATCAATCCCTGGCTAAAACCTATACAGATGTGACAAAGTGAACAGGCAAAAGGGGTTGGCCTGTAACACAGAGTCACTTATATCCAGAACTACTAAATGCCTCAAATGATGTAGTTGGAGTTTGTAGTAAATATCGAGAATCAAAACCTGGTCATCGTGGTTGTATACAAGCCCCAGATGCACGTCCCAAAAACCAAGAACAGCTTCTAAAAATTGACCACTGTCTGGAAAACCTTCCAGCTCCTCCCCCCCCAACATCTTCCTCCTGGGGGTTCAACTAAGGCACCTAAAATGGAGGAATATTGCAAAATGTGTAAGAGATAACCCCAGAGGCAGCTCAGATGAAAACCCAACACACAAGCTTTTAAATCTCTGCATCCAAAACCCCTTAAACCAGCAAATAATAGAGCCTAAAGTTTGGAAAAATGACATAAATTTTTCACTAAATGATGATCTGATACTAAAAGTAATCGTATCAAAAACGATATACTCAGATCACAACATAAAAAGAGGTCCAGACATGTATGAGGGGCCCAGATCGACAAAATGTGATCAGTTGCGAGGAGCCCCCAATTTCAAACAAAACATAAGGTGGGACCAAGTAAACCAAGTCCTAAATGATATAAAATGGGAAGATAGCCTACATCATGGCTCCTAACCTATGTCTAGAACAAATTAACTCTGTGGCACTTGGGGGCTTGTTCAAAAAATTTCCATGAAAGGAGAAGATGTAAACTAGAAAGGGGGGCGCCCTATACAGGTGAAGGCAAAAAAAAACATAGGGCACAAGAGGCCGATATCTGAAATAGTAGGAGGCACTGGTCAGAGAAATAGCAACATCGAATTAAAACTAAAGGAATCTTACAGGAATCAAGAAACGGGGGAAGAACTGGCCATAAGAAATTGAAAAAAACCCCAAAAGTATTTCTTTTTTTATGGAAAACAAAGTCGAGAACAACATTCAGTAATGGGCCCCAACTAAAACGAGATGGGGCCTACACAGATGAAGCGGTTTAGTGAGACTAAAGTCACAGTATGACCCCGGTTTTAACGAGCGCTAACCAGACTGAAAGTTAAGACTTAAATGAATTTTTATGAGAGTGCCACAGAACCCTGGTAGGGCGAAGCTTATCTGACATTACCCTGACGCGATGAGCACTTCGAAAAGGCGAGAATGACATGCCCATGCACTCTGCCCATGCCCTGTTTCCATGGAACTGTGTTCATCAAGAACTGCATCTACCAACTACTTTAAACCATGGGAGGGGAGGACACTGGAGTCGTCCCGCAGTTACTTAAAAGCAACAGACATATCCCCACCCCAGGGGGTACTAAAAAAAGCAAAGAACTACAGACCAAACCTGGAGTCTACCTGGGGAGAATTCCAGAGGGTCAATGCCCCCGAGCCCTTTCCCGACCAGGCCTCCTTGGACCAGAGCCCGATCAACCACTGTTACTGCTGGCCAGCCCCAGTCCAACGTAATAACCACAGGGCCCCGGGTGATCAGGTACTGACTTAAGGGGCCCGTCCAGTGCCTGCTTTTTAAGACAGCCAGCTTGTTGGTAATCCCTGATGTATGTGGGGGGAACTTGAACAATCTTGGGCCCCCCACACTTATTTAGTTGTCCCTCAACGTGCTAGTGGCACCCTGCTCTTCATTGGGGGGGTGTTACATCGCCTGCCGAGTCTTTTGCTTTCATATGATTTTTGTGTGCAAGTTTGGTACTACCTCGAGGATTTCCATGTGTATAAAAATGATTCTCCCGCCTGCGTTCTAGAGAGTACAGGTTTAGGGAAATCGCGCTCCAATAGTTGAGGTGGTTTATCGACTTATGCGTGCGGTGAAGGTTCTCTGCACATTTTCAAGGTCAGCACTTCACCCGGGCCCTTTGAAAGGTGCAGTTATGTGCAGCATTATTCCAGCCTAGATAGAACAAGATGTTAAGTGTCAACATGGGCCTGGCATCCCCGGTCTTGAAGGTTCTCATTATCCATCCTGTCATTTTTCGAGCAGATGGAATTGCTACATTGTTATTCCTTTAAGGTGGGTCCTCTGACATGATCACTAATCTTTAAATTTTTTTTGATCTATTGTGTGGTTGAATATTTTTTCTCGGGGTAATTTAATTTCTTACTTTTTCCTATTGAAATTTATCTTTGGGCCATATTGTTTTTGCACTTTTTTAGCCTGTTGAGCGAACCTGAAAATGTCAATGTTTTGGTTGAAAAAGGAAGAAACACTGTGGTTTATATCCCTGAATTTAAAAGGGAATGAGAAAGAGGGGGAAGAACTTGTGTTTTGGGGAACAAGTTTTTCCAAAATTTTTATTTTTTTTGGATTACCTTTGAGTTTGGGGGAAAATTAAAACCCATCAAATTTTTCCACCTTTTTTTGTGTGCTATTACAATTTTTGTAAAAGGTTTTACAAAATTTTGGTTATAACTTTCATCTGTTTTTCTAAATCCAATGTAGGGGTCCATTTGGGGGACAGACAGAGGGTGCTCAAACCCATCTTTTGGGGTTGAAACTGATGGTAATATATCTTCTTCGAACCTTTTCAAAGTTTTTTGGGATGGACGTTAGCGCAATTGGTCTGTAGTTTTTTGTTATTGCTTTACTGCCCTTTGGGGAGGGGCTATGTCTGTTTTTTTTGTACCCGCGGGATCCCAGTGTCCATGCTCCTCTCCATAGGATGTTAAAAGCAGTGATAGGGCTTTGAAGTCTTGATACAAAAAATCACGAGTCTGCTCTGAGCGGAGTGAAAATGGTTATTTATTGCCTTTTTTGATTTTATTCGTCGTGATGATGTCAAAAAGGGGCATGCTTTTTTCAAGTTCTTGGCACTCAAAATAATTTAGCGTTAACGTCCCATATAAAATCTTTAAAAGGGGTTTCTAAAAAACAAGATCCACTATCGGTTTTAACGATCATACACAATCCAGGGCAGTAGGGGTTTAGAGCAGGTCGCTCCACGTCCCAACTACTGGACCACTTGAAAAATCCTGATGTCAAGAAGATAAACAGAATGTGGGAGGGTTATATACACAGACTTTGAAAAACCCTTTTTTGATAAGGTGCCCCAAAAAATGGTGTAAAAAATAAAACACAAAAAGGTTTATAATTTCCTAATTTTTGAACACAAAGATAGAAGCCACGAGTAAAATCAGAGGAGGTTAAGGTAAAAAGCTCTGTTCCAAAAAGTAGTACTCGCTCCCATTTTTCCTCATCTTATATCTATTTAGATATCACCCACAGCTGTCTTCCTCGGGTTTTGAACCTAATGCATGACAGTCCAAATTGAGACACTGCAAGACTCCCCAGACATCAACCAAATTTTTAAAATGGCCAAAAGAAACAATATAAAGTTTAAATAAAACAATTATGCCGGGGGGTCTGGAAAAGGTTGTCAAAGACACCCCTTGAAGGATGGTTACGATATATTTACAGTTTGGAGAGAGATCCAAGCCCTGTCTGTTCAGCTTGTATGTTATGCTTAGAGAGACGCCAAAGGTTGCCCAAGGCGTTTTAGCCTATGTATCACGCCACGCAAAGGGACCAGCCGTAACTAGGATGAACTTGATCCCCCCAAGTGTATATATGAATTTACACGACAGCTGGGGAGTTATCACAGCCCCCCCCCACCAGAAACTCTATAGGCTTAACAGACAGGTGGTACCGGGTGAATCTAACAAAGAAACAAATTTTAACTTAGAACTAATCAAGAAACTACACCACTTTTGAGTTAATGGTGTAGAGATGTTAATGGGTCATTTTAAAATTAAATTTCAATTAAATTTGAAATTTTACAAAAGTGTATTCATGCACTCTAGGGGTTTTGAGGAAGAATAAATTTTAAGGGAAGAAGTTTTAACGGAAAAAATAAACCGGGGGACACGGGGGTTTTACTGTTTAAAACTGAACTCGGAGTTTTAACACAAAAAAATCTTAAATACTAGAAAACTAAAAAAAAAAAAAGTCAATAATGTCAGTTCTAGTCGGATTTTCTAATTTTCTATCTTTAGCTCAAATTATGATTTTTCCTACTGAAGGAATGAAAAAACTAGTATTGATTAATTTATAATCATTTCCCGAAGAACAAAAGGTCGGGAGGGAGGGTCTCTCCCCAGGGAAATAGTTACCCAAAACAAAAGTAGGGAAAAAAGAAGGGTTTTACTATCTCTTTGCAGGTAATTGGGCACACAACATTTCTCGAAAGGCTTACGTCAACTGGGAAAAATCACTATCGGGGAAAACGGGGACAAAATTTGGACTCGGGGGAAATACCCCAGAAAAAGAAACCCCTTTCGAATTGTTTTTCATCAGGGGGAGTTTATAACTCATTCAAATAGTCTTTCTTCATCAAAGGGGTCCTGGAGGGGAACTATACTTGAACTAGCAACATTGCAAGGATAGACTCAAAAATTCAAGGCCCCCCGGGGGCCCCCCGGCCCCCGGGGGATCAACGCTATCTTGATGCAAGATTTTGGGGGGACGAGTTCCAAAAAGGGTGACAGTACAAACTAGTGCCTTGACCGTAAAAACGTTAACAAAAAACAATACTTTAAAAGAACTAATCTGAACCTTTTTTCCCCGATCACTCGGGAATTTCGAAAAAGTAAGAACAAACACTTTGCTCAAAGGCTAGATTTTTTCTATCAAAAAAGGGACATGAGAATTTTTTATGACCCATTTCATTTAACTTGAAAAGCAAAAAAGTATTACGCACAATTTATTGAGCATCATTCCCTTTTAAATAGCAAACACTTTTAGTCACTTGTTTTTAAATGGAGCATCCCTGAAATTAAACGAGAATTGAAATAAAGCAAAATTAACACAAGTATAGGGGACAAAAACTTAACGGGAAGGAATTTTAACTATTCTGAAAAAGTAACTATGAATAACTGCACAATAAAACTAAAGAAAAGATAACTCACTGAAAATTGACTTGGCAAGAAAATTCAACACATAAAATAAGAACAATCTAGTTTTATTTTAAAACTAAAATTTTTTTTTTCTTTTAAATATCAAAAAAATTTGGGGAAAAAAAAAAAGAATAAAAGGGCAAACAAATTTAAAAAAGAATTCAATAATGGTTATGGCAATAAAAAATCGATAAAACAATTCAATGAATTATTCACTGGCAAAAATTTAAAGTAACTTTCCCTTTTGAATCTTTTAGAAAGTTCACGGGAATATTTTTATTACACTTAGGAAATGACAAGTTACTTGAGAAAATTAAACAAACAAAATTGATGAAAAAAAAATTGAATACTGGCGAATTTAATTTACACAAAATCAATTTCAGGAGGATTATTGATAAAATCACACTGGCATAAATTATTTGCACACCACAAAAATATTAGAAATAAAACAGTTTAAACTCTTACTTTTAATTGAAAAGGGCAAGTAACCAAAAAAACTTTAAAGGGAAAAAAATTTTAAATAAGAAACTTTTTTTAAAAAAACAAACTTAAGAGTGAATTTGTTCAACAACACATGAAAGAAAAAAAAAAATTTTAAGACAATAAAATGGTTTTAACACTTACATTAGCTGGAAGATATCAAAAGGCACAGATCAGATAACTTACTGCTTATACAAAGTAAAATGTCTTGTTGACTAAAAATATATATATTTTTTTTTGGGAGAAAAATAATTTCAGAAAATTTTTTTTAGTCTGCAAAATGAAAAAAACATTAGCATTAAAAAAAAGAACAAGAAATAAAAAAATTTTAAAAAAATGGGAAAAATTTAAAAATTGACTGCAACACATAAGAATTAGGGGGAAAATTACTGTTAAAAGGTTAAAATTGCTTGGAGGAAAAAAAAAATATGTAGTTACTAAGAAAAAATTTAAATTTAAATTTCAAAATTAAATTAAAAAAAAGGGGGAAAGGAAAAAAAAAAAGAAAACCCCGGGGGGTAGAACATTTTGGGGGAAAAAAAAATTAACAAGAAAAAAAAATTAAGCAACACATGGACAATGCGGGGGAAAAAAAAAAAAAATTTTTAAAAAATTTTTTCCCTTGGGGAAAATATTGAAAAGATTACTTTAAAAAACTAAAATTTACGGGCATATTTGGGAAAAACGAAATTCACAGAAATTATAATGCAAAATTAAAAGAGACAATATTTTGAAATAAAAAAATTAGCAAATAATTAATTTAACACAGAACATTTCCCCCGGAAATAACTCAAAATTTCTGTAACTGGCAAAAAAGTCTCAACACACGGAATTGTCTATAGATTATCTGAAAAATAAAACAACAACACAGTAATTGTCTCTAGGGTTTAAAACTTGATGTGGTATAGTGGTGGTGGTGATTTGGGGGAGGATGGTGGTCTGGTCCACTCGTTGAAAATTGAATGTGCATAAACCGATGAACTACGAACCAGGGGTTTAAAATTTGGACAACAGTTCAGGGAAAAAAAAACTCGGGCGCCCACCTGATTTGTAGCTAATAAACTGCTTGCAGGACCCAGGAAGGGGGGAAAAAATCCACATTTAACGGGGGGGGCATGGAATGGGCCCACCTTTGGGGGGGGTGGTGGGGGCTGGGAGGGGAGGTAGGCCTCCCCCGCCCCGCGTGCCTGTTTACGCCGGTTATATGAAACACACTTGAATTTAACCCAGGGTGGTTTTAATAACCCAGGATACCACAGGGATGGTATTGTCACTCAGAACAGCAATACACTGGAGAACAAAAGGGGGTATAAATGCGTAACTCACGGGGGGACTTCAAAAGGGTGGCTTTTCTGGCTTAGAGAATATTTTCCCCAGATTGGCTGGCTAGAAAACTTTTTAAAAAATTAGCACAGCAAGGTAGAAGCTGGCTTAAGCCTAGGGGACGTAACGGCGGTGGCCCGGCTGGAAAAATACTCTCCCCCCCACAAACTGGTTATTTGGAATTTAAAACCCGGGTTTTTTTTTAAAAAAAATTTAAAATATGAAGCACTTAGCTGACCAGGAGATACTGTAGGGCTGCTTGGATGTAGGTAGCTGGAAGTCGTCTGGGGGCACAAGACTGTTTTTTTGCTTGTCGTTTGTCTATATCTCAAAACAGCGAACCCATAAAAAAATTTTTGGGACACCGCTGTCACCACTTGTCGGGGTCGGGGGGATATAAAGGTTTTTAAAGACACCCCTTTTAAAGGGGTGGAGAAATTTAAGCTTAGGGAGATCCCAGCCCCCCCCGTTCAGCTTGTATGTCATGACTTGTCGGGGGACGCCTATGCGTCGCTATGCAGGGGGCCTGAGCCTCTGACGTCAGCGGGTTTTTGGGGCACACGCAAAAAGGGGGGAGCTGTATAACTAGGATGAATGCTGGGGTACACTCCCCAAGGTATATAACTGACACGACAATTACTCCGATATGGAAAAAGTGAGGAAATTAAAACTTTTGGGAATAAAACAAATTTAAACCCCCAATAGGGGGCCAATGTCAAAGACCGGGGGTGATCAACAGAGGGCCCCCAAATTCAAGGACCATAAACTGTAGAAAATTTTTAAATGCCAAAAAAAACAAAAAATAATGAGAACCTTCAAACTAGGGGTGCCAAGCCCATGTTGACATTTTCAGGTCGTTGTTCATCTGGGGTGGAATATTGGCAACTAACCATTTTAAAGGGAGGTAAAATTTTCTGAACAGAAAATGTACAGAGAATTTTAACCGATAATTTGAAAAAACCCCCCTCAATTACTGGGAATTTTTTAAATTTTCCCTTTTAAACCTAAAATCCCAATGGGCGGGGAGATACATTTTTTATACATTTGGGAAAAACATGGGGGGTTAGTACCAAAATTCCACACGAGTTTTACCCCATGAAAGCAAAAAAACTCGCAGACGATGTAACACCCCCCAAAGAAAAAACGGGGGTTTCCAAAACCCCTGAGAGACAACAAAATAATGTCGGGGGCCCCAAAACTGTTCAATGCCTCCCAGCATAAAAAAGGGGGTTTTTCCAAAGACCCCCGGCGGGAAAACAGGCACCGGGGCAGGCCCCAAAAATCAGTGCCTGACCAGCCGGGGTGTGGTTCATTTTGGGGCTTTTGGGGAGGTAACAGGCTTGTTTATCAGGCTCCGACCCCAAAATGAGGCCTGGTCCAGACCGGGGGCAGGGCGCCCCCCGGAACACACTCCAGGAAAAATCCGGAAATTTTATTTTATCGACTGAGCACAAAAAAACCCAAAACAACGGATATTTCCCCCAAAATTAAATGATCGGAAATTGGTAATTTGTTAATTTTAAAAAGTTCAAAATATTCAAATTAAGGTCCAGAATAAAAAAGCAGGCATTAAACTAACTTTTCCCCCGTTTTTTTTAGTTACTTTTTTGGGTTACAATGTAAAGTAAAGTAGTAAAGAAATTTTTTAAACATTGAAATTTTTAAAAGATTTTTTTAGTTACAATCATAAACTGAAGTGCAAGGGGAGCCTCCCCATGCCAGGGCATTGGGGGGGCTTAATCAAATTTGACTTTTTTCACCCCAATTTTTTTTTCCCACACCAAAAAAGGGGGATTTACTGTTATGCAATATTGTAATAATTTTATAAATAAAGTTTTTCGGAATGCACATTATACCCACCAGCTTGTTTTTTAGATACATGATGTCATTTTTTTGTTTTAACCGTAAAGGGCCCAAAACGAAATTTAAACTTATGCCTGTCCCCCCGAATTTTTAAAAAAAAAATTTTTTTTTTTAAAAAAATAAAGGCACATTTTTCTTGTTATAGGAAAAAAAATATTTAAAAGGTTTAAAAATATGAGGGGGAAATTGGCACTGAAGGGCCCCGGGGTGGCAACATCGAGTCCTGCTGCTTAAAGTGTTGCCAAAAATCTTTTTTCTCGTTTTTATATTTTTTTTTTATAATTTTTTTTTTTTGATAATTACAATTTATGTGTTTTTTTTTTTTTGATAATATTAGATATTTTAAAATTTTATCAGATTGTCACTTAAACAGGGGGCTTTTTAATTCCTTTTGGCCCTTTTTGTATTGTCAAGGAATATTTTTTGAAGTTTTTTGGGGCCCAGAAATTTTTTTTAAAATTCCCGGGGAAAAAATAAAATAATAATAATAATAATAGGAATAAAAGAATAATGAAAATAATAATAAGAAAAAAAAATAATTTCCCCCGAAGCAGATGAAGATTCAGTCCACTGCCGACAGTGATAAGATGAGTTAATTGGTGAATTTTTTTGAGCATACGCGGGGTTTTAGGAAAAAAAAGGATGGGGGGACATTTGATGAGCATCAACTCTGTTTTCACTTTTTCACAAACATCTGTCGTCAAACTCTGTATCAAGTTCTCTATCTGTGTCTGTCAAGCTCTCTGTCTATCTGTCTGTAAAATTTTCGGTTTTTTTCCCGTTTTGTCAAGCCTCTGTCTCAAGATCTCTGTCAAGCGCCCCTTTTCCCCGTAAAACTCCTGTTCTGTCCCCCTTTCGTCAAGCTTCTTCCCCTAAATTTTTTTATTTCGGGGTTTTCCCCATCTGTCAAGCCTCTATCTCCCAAAATCTCTGTCTATCTGCCTGTTTGGGAAACTCTCTGTCTATCTGTCGTCCGTCAGATTCTAGCTTTTGTCTCAGAGAGATCCACCCCCAAAACCCAAAACGCTGGGTTTCCGAGCAAGTGTAAAACGTATTTGCCAGTCATGTTTACACATTATCTCTAACTTTGTCTGGTTTTTTTTTATCCGGTTTAAACTATGTATACTTGTTTTTTTGTACCTGTGAAAAAGAGATAGACAGAGTAGTAGAGATAGACAGTCAGATATAGACAGAGACAGACAGACAAAGATAGACAGGCAAGGTTAAAGAATTTTGAAAGGAGGCAAAATGGCATGGGTTATCAAGGTTTTTTTTTTTCCCCCCAAAACTTTTGGCAAATCCACCTCAGAACCACTAAACTGGGGGCAACATCATTTTACTTAAAATGGGAGAGTTAATACTACATGACACGTGCCTTTTTAAGGGGGGCCCCTTTTGGGGGAAAAAGGCTTTCGGCCCAGGAATTGGATCTCTTGGTTCTTCCTCAGACCCAAACCCCCTACCCCCCAATCCCCCTCCCTTTTTCCCCCCCCTTTCCCCCCCCCCCCCTTTCCCCTTTTCCCCTCCCCCCTCCTCCCTCCCCTTTTTCCCCTTTCCCCGTTTTACCCTGGGGGTTTTTTCCCAGGCATTTTTTTTTCCCAGGTAAAAAGGGGACATTCCATCCCCTTCCCTGAGGTCCGGGGGGGAGTTTTCCCGAATCTGATCCCCGGGGGGCCCGCCCTTTTCCCTCACCCGGGGGGGCCGGGTCTTTCGACGGTTAATTTTGGGGGGCCCCCTTTCGGATTCCGGGGGTGGCCGAAGGCGGATGCTTTGTGGCGGATATCCGGCCGCCTCTTTTCCACCGAGAGGCTGGTGGATTTAGGTTGCTATCCCGGATTGCTGGTTTACTGGCATGAAGGGAGGGGAAGGGTTCCAGCAGATCTGCATCTTGGGGGTTGAGGCCTCTTAAAGGGGGATTTACCCCCTTTCATTCCTCCTGGAGTATTCCTCCAGTTCCCCCCTTTTTATTCTTTTTTTTTTTTTTTTTTTTTTTTTTTAAAAATAAAAAAAAAAGAAGTAACTAACCATGGCTGATCCAATCCATGAACCCACTCCCCGGGGCCCTTCCTGATACCGCCCCCAAACTGACCCTGCCTGAAAACAACTCTTTGGACACCTTTATGCCCCTGTACCCCTTGCTGGTGCCGGTTGCACCCGCTTCAGGTACCAGGGACCCGACTGGCCCCGAACGCCCGACCTTCCCTTTTTCTGACCTTGATTCCGCCCCCCGACGGTGCGGTTTTTAATCGCGCCCGCTCCCTTCGGACCACCCCCGGGCCCCCCCACCCAAACGACCAAGACCCCACATGATGATTTACACTTCCCGCTCATCTCAGAAACGACCAGCCCGTCACGCACTCCCCCTTTAAACCCGTTTTAAAAAACCAAGGAAAATTTTTTACCGCGACCGACTTTTAATATATCTTTCGACCATAGATTTAAAGCCCTGCTACGCCGTTGGTAAAGACATCTCATTTCACGCCCCAAGAGCAGCACTGCATCTTCAGGGCCAGAATATCCAAGCTCCAAACTTTCTCTTCTTACAAACTTTGATACTGCTCCTGTTACTATTGACAAACACCATTCCCCATTTCTTGTTGTGGTTCTGTCATTTTGCCCCACACCATTGTCCAACGAATTTCCAGACATGTGGTGATGACATTTTAGAGCAGCTTGAGCTCCAAGAACTCCCTATCCAAAGTTGACACTTTTTTCCTCCCTCCCAAAAAGCGAAGACGTTATCCTTTTCAATATAGCTTGTTTAACATTTGACTGTTAACACCACCTTCTGTTTACATTGCAGGTCAAGTTTACAAGTCCAAAGGTGACCCCACACTGCAACAGTGTAGAAACTGCTGGGGGGCT
>WNWK01024796.1:0-29269 GCA_009830355.1 Cherax destructor
TTTTCCCTTCCTGTTTTCTTTTTTTCTATCCCTATTACCCCTTGAAAATACCCACCTTAATCTCCCTATTACTATTTTCCCCTAGAACTCAAAATATTACCCCTGTGACTTCACTGAAATTTTTCCCCCAAAACCCATCCCCCAAAATTTTTTCTAGTTTTAGGCTCAAAGCTCCCCCCACTTGGTGCCCCCCAGACGGAAAGTGAACCCCATCCCTGGCATCTTGTCATTTCTTCATGAAAAGTTCTTTGTCAAGAATTTCTGTTTTCTACATATTTGTCACCCAGAATTGCACCAATTGCCTGGACAATTTTTTCCCAAACTCCTTGGAAAAATCCCACTTTGCGGGGTTTCCCCCCCTTTCTTCCTAATTTGTCTTTCTGAAATTGCAGTCAGGCCCCTCCCCCCTCGTTTCCCAAACATCGTTGCCTCCAACTGGACAGATAATAGGTTTCCCCCTCTCATGATGTTCCAGACGGCTCTATCCTCCATCCCCCCCCGGGAAAAAGAAAACCCCTCTGTCCCCTATTTCATCTTTCAAGCAGAAGGCCCTTCCATGTCCCCCCCAACAAAACAATGTTCGGTGAACATTTTTGGGATGCAGTAATCGACTCACATTCATCAGGTAGCATGGAAATTGGTTCAATGTTTCCAAAACAGTCTCCGGGAAACTTTTTGATTCTACCTCTCCACCCGTCCTCTTGATCCTTAATTTTGTCCCATGCTTTCCCAGCCACTGTTCAGATCCCTTTTCTTGACAGGTTAAATCAGGGGATTTCGAACCCTCTTGTTTTCCTCAGTCAGTCGGGGTATATTAAGCATAGCTCCCCTAAGTTCTTCCTTTAGCTGCTGGTGAGTGCTCAAGAGAGGAATCTTCTTCAATTAAAAAGCAAAAAAACACGTCTTTTTGATTTAAAGAAGATCAACGAGTTAAGTGATCACCACGAGTTAATCCAAAGTTTTTCCGGTTAAAGAAACGTCTAAGGACCATCTTGTTCCTCATCCTCATATCAGAAAAAACAGGGATATAAAAACAGTGTCGTGTCGTCCTTTGCAGATAACCCGAATCTGCTTGACAGTGTCCCCCAAAAACTCCAAGCAGAATCAACCCAAAACTTTAAATGGGCTGCAGAAAACAATATGAAATTCAATGATAGAAAATTTTAATTTCCCGATATGGAAAACGGGGAAATTAAATTTATCGGAGATAAAACAAAATTTCCCAAACCCCAATCAGTGAAAAAAAATGTCAAAGACCTGGGGGTGATCATGTAAGGGTCTCCCTTCAAAGGGCCTAACACTGTAACGCATCTGCTAGAAAAAAGACAGGATGGATAATAAGAAACCTTAAACCCGGGATGCCAAGCCCAGATACACTTTTCAGGTCGCTTGTTCTATCTAGGCTGGGAAAATTGCTGCACACCAACCGCACCTTTCAAGGCGGTGAAATTGCTGATCTAGAAAATATGCAAAAACCTTTGCAGCACCATAACGCGATAAACCACCCAATTACTGGGAACGCGGTTCCCAACCTTCCCCAGAACGCAGGCGGAGATGCATTATTATATACATGGAAAATCCCAAAAGGGATTAACCAAACCCCCGAGAGTCACTACCTACAAAAAGGAAAACTGGAACAACAACATCCCCCAATGAAAAACAGGGGTGCCCCACACGTTGAGGGGAAAAACACAATAAATGTCAGGGCCCAAAACTGTTCAACAGCCTCCCAGCGTACATGGGTTACCAAAGACCCCTGGCTGTCTTCAAAGGGGGCCCGGGCGGGCACCCAAAGCCCGGGACTGACCCCGGGGGGTTCGTACGCCGGAATGCGTGCCCAGCAAAAAGCCTAGTTGATCAGGCTCTGATCCACCATGAGGCCTGGTCACAGACCGAGCCCGGGGGGGGGTGCCCCCGGAACTCTCCCCGGGTAAACCCAGGAATTTACTCAGTGAAAGAAGTAGTGGGTGTAGGGCCACTAATTCATCTCGCTGACCAGAATGCAACCCAAAACGTTCACTAACCCAGCTACCATTTTCCCTTTCAGTAAATAAAGGCTGCTAAAAAATTCTCTGGGTAACACGGGAATCGAACGTGAGGAAGAGAGAGAACGCTTTACCTGTGATAAAATGAAGTTTTGCTTACCCACTTTATGCTATCAACTTATTTTACCATTTATTTTTTGGATAAATTAATAATATTTAAGTTAATAATAATAATAATAATAATAATAATAATAATAATAATAATAATAATAAAATAATAAAAATAATAAAAATAACAAAAATAATGATGATATTAATAAAAATAATAATAAAAATTAAATAATAAAAATTAATAAAAAAAGAAGAAGAAAAAAAAAACAAAAAAAAGAAGAAAAAAGGAAAAAAAAAGGAAAACAAAACAAAAAAAAAAAGAAAAGAAAAAAAACCTAAGAAAAAAAAAACAAAAAAAAACAAGAACAAAAAAGGAAATTCCAGTTATGGAAAGAGAAGAGGGAATATAAATGTAAAAATTGAAGGATTATAGTTAAAATAAGGGTCGGATGCGGGTGGTTCTAATAAAGGGTGTATGCACTTGGAGAAAAACAGTGTGAGGGAGAAAAAGAGATTTTAGGAGATGTTAAGCGAGTTTTGGGGGTTTTTAAAAAGGAGGAAATATGATGGGGACAAAATGCAAAAGTACGAGAAACGTTAAGAGGGTCATGGCAGGTACGTTTACGGTGCCAGGTGTAAATGATAATGGGGACCTTTGATTGAATTTTTGTATAAAAAGAGAGGGTGGTAATACATATTTTAAGAAAAAGGAAAAATAAGTATACACAGGGATAAAGACTAATGACAGTAATTTTTGGGGTGTTGGGAGCTTAGGATGTACATGTTTATAATGGGCCCGATATATCAGATCACATTTTGTTTGCTACAGTGAGAGTAAAAAAGGGAGATGGTAGCAAGGAAAATAAAGTATAAAATAATTGAGAGGTGGGGTTTATGAAATAAATGAGGAGACAGTTAAGTAAGGTTTAAAAAACTGTTGGGGGACAATGGGCTGTAAAAATTTGGCAATGGGGTCAAAATGTATGGGGGAAAGGTGAGATTATTCAGAAGTTTTGATTACAGGAAAGTGGGTGTGGAGGGGCAGAGTGATTGGTGAAATGATGATGTGGGGGAAATGGTAATAAAAAAAGTTGCATAAAAAGGGTTTTCAAAATAAAGTGATGCAAGGGGGGAGAAGTTTTGGATAGGAAAGAGTGGTTAATAAAGGAGGGGGAAGCAATGTGGAGGAAATGGGGAGTGGGGGAGGTGTTACAAAAATTTTTTTGAAAATGAAAAAATTTTGGAGTGAGATTAATAAGTTGGGAAAAACCTTTGGGAAAAAATTTGATTTGATAGTTAAAAAAATGAGAGAAGAGTTATAAAATGGAGAGTTAGAGGTATTGGGAAGATGGGTGATATTTTGGGGAAATGTTAAATTTATGAAGATAGGAAGCGGGGTTTTTTACAGGGCAAAGGGGGAATAACATCTTGTAGGAGTGAGGACGAAACAGTTGTGTGTGGGGGAAATGCACGAACAGTGGGTAGAAGAAGGGGCAGCAAGGGGGTTGATGGGATAAAGATAGAGTGTTAAAAAAAAAGGGGGGGGTATAGTTTTGGAGTTGTTAGTGCTTGTATTTAATAAATTTTGAAAGAAAAAAAGGTACCTAGGGACTGGCAGAAGCATGCATATTTCCCTTTTGTAAAAAGGCAAAGAAAAAAAAGAGAATGTAAAAATTATGGGAAATAAGTCTATTGAGTAAACCATGTAATGTTTTGGTAGAGCTATTATTGGAAGGAGAAAAGTAAGAGAGGCAGGATAGCAGATGAACAAGGAGGCTTTAGGAAGGGTAGGGAGGTGAACCAAGTGTTTACAATGAAACAATAGCTGAAAGTATTTAAAAAAGTGTAAAGAGATTTGGGTGGATAGGAGGCAATGTGGTTTTCCTGGGTTTACCTGGAGGGGTTTCGGGGTCAACGCCCCCCCGGCACGGGCTGAGAAGGGCCCATGGTGGATCAGGTTGATCAACCAGGCTGCTCCGGGCCGCAGAAACGACGACAAATACAGCCCGGTTGGTCAGGTACGACTTAAGGTGTCTGTTCGTGGCTTCTTGAAGCCCCGGGTCTATTTGGGAAACCCCCAAAGTATGCTGGGAGGCAGTTGAAAAGGCTTGGGCCCGGGCGCTTATGATGTTGTCTCCGGTTCTGGGGCCCTGCTTTTCATCGGGGAATGTTGCATCTGTTGCCGAGTCTTTTGCTTTCAAGGGAGTGATTTTCGTGTGCAGGTTTGGTACCAATCCCCCCAGGCCCTTTCCCAAGTGTTTTTTGTATCCTTTCTCCTGCATTCCGGGGAATACAGATCGGACCTTCAACCGTTCCCAACATTTTAGGTGCTATATCATACTTATGGGGCTGTGAAAGTTATTTGTACCCTCCAGGTCTGCAATGTCGCTACCCTTTTTTAAGGGGGGCCGTTGTGTCAGCAGTATTCCACCCTAGAGAAACAAGTGATTTAAAGGGTGTCATTGAGCTTGGCGTCTTTACAAATAAAGCATTTGTAATTAAACGACTGTTTGGATACTAAGTAAAATATCGTATTTCAATTTTTATTATATTAAATATATATTATTAATAAAAAAACATAAATCTGAATAAAAACATAAAATCAAAAATTTGTGTAAAAACCTATTTAAAAAAATCACGTACAAGATAAAAGCCCAAAGAAAAATCAATTCAATGTATTAAGTCCTTTTCCATCTTCTAGTGTCAGGACATACACACCTTTTCATGATATTTCTACCGTGCCTCAACACCCTTGTCTCTGTCTTATGGCCCCCTTCTCACGGGGGCCCTGACACCCGTTCTCTGTTCCAGCACCCCCCGGGGTCCCGCCCCCTTCTTTTGTTGAACCCCTTTTCCCCTGTGCCCTAAGAACCTTTTGTCAAGCACCACCTGTGTCTCGACACGCCCCCCGTAACATGAACTCATCTCTAATTAAAACCTTTACCCCGTTATGACACATCAAACACAGACTCTTAACTGTTTGTCCCTCGTCAAACCCCTCTGACTAAACCACTAAATACCTTGACACTTCTGTAACATTACCATGTCACACAAAATAACATAAGTGTCACACAAGACACCATAACATAAGTGTCCCCAAGACACCTCAGGTACATAATTTCAGGTACAGGTAAGGGGACAAAATAGGGACATCGTCCGGTAAACGTCGCAGGTACATCGTGATTCTGGGGACCTTGCCGCTCCTTGTTGTAGGTTTACCAGCACCACACTGCATGGTTTCAACCCCCGCAGGTCTGACTGGCAATCCCGTAGTATGTCAGGGGCTTGTCACCACACCACACTGCAACTCTCATGCGGTCTGACTGACGAACTCCAGTAGATGTCAGTGAGCTGGGACTCTCCGTGGAAAAGGGAGATCTGAACACTGTCAGTCAAGCCGGGTCGGCAATCAAACATCGGTCTGATGACGTAACCCCAAAATGCCGCCGGTGGGGAATTACCTAACAACCATTGTTAGATAGGGGGCCGTAACGCGTCCTAGTTTTAAAGGTTTTTTTTCCATCCTATCTTTTTCCAACCCGATGAGGCGATACATTGTCGTGGTCTTTAAAGGCGGTTCCTCTGACTTTATCACTCCCAAGTCCTTAAATTTCTTTTCCGCTCTATTGAATGGTTAGAATTTGTCAAACCTTGAAAATTTTTTTTTTTCCCCAAGTTTTCCATATCGGGAGTGTTAAAATTTTCTCCTCGTTGAACATCATATTGTGTTTAGGGGCCCCTTTTGGTTTGGTTGACCCGGATTTGCAGTGTCTTAAAGGAGGTCACTCCCATGGAATCCGGGTGTCATCCCAAAGGAAGACACGGAGCATGGCTTACATCTCTGTCTATGTAAAATAGGATGAGAATAAATGGGGCAGTACTGTGCCTTGTGGCAGGCTTTTCACCATTGCCTGGGACATTCTCTGTTTCTATTACTCTTTGTGTTCTATTTGTCAGGAAGTTATGATCCACCCCTTATGTATGGAATTGGGGTTGGTTATTGAAAGCAGTGAAGAATTTTTTCAGGGTAGTAAGCCAGGTTGTGTATGCAGGGGGGAAGATTATTTAGTAAGGGAGGCCTTGACGGGATGTGTGATGTCACCATGGTTGTTCAAATATATATATATATATATATATATATATATATATATATATATATATATATATATATATATATATATATATATATATATATATATATATATATATATATATATATATATATATATATATATCAATAAAAAAACTGCACTTCACTACCCGGGGTCAACCATGTGCTTTGGCCCGCCCATGATGGGAAAAAACATGACGCCTAGTCCACTGCCCACAATCCTTAAGAGTAGGGATCCCAGTAAACTGAATTTTTACTCCACCCCTGGAATATGGGGTTTTGGACGCCTCTAAGCTAATTTTACCCCCTCCCTGTTTGGTGTACTAGCTCAACAAACGTATATTATATTATTGTAACCACGAACGGTGGTTTGATCAATAACTACACTGCACTGTAGTGCATCATGAGGGGGGCCCCAAAAATCATGGGTTTGACCCCCGGCTTTCAGTGTAATTATTGATCAATACCACTGTTCATTTCCCTGCCTGAAAGCTGGCGCCTTGGATCCGTCTAGCGGAGCTGGGCGCCTGGGGCATTGGTACGGTGGGAAAAAACTGCGTACCACACCAGAGACTGTTAAAGAAAGGGGAGCTCATGGCATTGGGGGAAAAGTGCTGTCATGGATCGAGTCATGGGTCACCAATAGGAAGCAGAGAATGTGCATAAATGGGTTAAATCCAGTGGGGATCTGTAACAAGTGGTGTTCCACAGGGATCAGTCTTAGGCCCGTTTTGTTTATAATATATATCAATGCCCTTTGATGAGGAATTACTAGTGATATGAGCAAATTCGCCGATGACACGAAGATAGGTAGGATAATTGATTCAAACGTAGATGTCGGGGAACTTGGAGGATTTAGAAAAACTCAATTCCTGGTCAGAAAAGTGGCAAATGCAGTTCAATGTAGATAAATGCAAGGTTCTGAAGCTCGGGAGTGTCCAAACCCAAGCACTTATAAGTTAAATAACGTAGAACTTAGCCATAAGATTGCGAGAATTACTTGGGGTTATGGTAAGCAGCAACCTTAAACCAAGACAGCAATGCCTAAGCGTACGTAATAAGGCAAAAAGATTACTGGGTTTATATCAAGAAGTGTAAGCAACAGAAGTCCAGAGGTTATATTACAGCTTTATACATTGTTAGTAAGGCCTCACCTAGTTCAAACCCAAATTTGGGGCCCCATATTCAAAAGGATATTAATTTTGAAAACATTCAGCGTAGAATGACAAAATTAATACATAATTAGAAATCTTCCGTATGAAAAAGATTGAAGCCCCTAAAAACATTCACTTTGACGAAGAATGAGGAGACATGATCGGGTATACAAGTGGAAAATGGGTATTAACAAAGGGGATATAAATAAGGTTTGAGGATATCTCCCCAAAGAGAAACCCCCAATAATGGATATAAAAAAAGATATAAAAAAGTATTGGTTTGGAAAAGGGAGTTGATGGGGAACAGTCTCCCTAGTAGGGTTATTGAAGGGACCTGGGTATTTTAAAATTTAGGTTGGATAAATTGTGGTGAGGGGGGGTTGGATTTGAGTGGGAATTGCACATGGTAAATAGAATTATCAAAGCTGTGTTGTAGATGCGTGGAACAATCTTCCGAGTAGGGTGATAGAGGCTGGGCCCTTGGGTGGTTTTTAAAAGAGATTGGACAAATATTGAGTGGGGGGGGCTGGGTTTGATTAGTGTCGTGAGGGGGGTAAATTCTTAGATAGTGGGGGTTTTTGATAAGGACCTGCCTTGTTGGGCCATGGGCCTTCTGCAGTGCTTCTCCTTCTTATGTTTTATGTTCTTATTAGATTGAAAAAATATTTGTTAGTGGGATGGAATGTGAAGGACCTGCCTATTTGGGCCCAACAGGCCTGCTGCAGTGTTCTTCCTTTCTTATGTTCTTATGTTATTGGGGGGAAAATAATATGGAGGAGGTGAATTTTTTTAGATATTTGGGAGTGGATGTGTCGCAGAAGGGTTTTGAAAGAAAAGGGTGAATCATAGAATTGACGGGGGAAAAAGATGGTGGTGCACTGAAAGTCTGTGCAGAAAAAGCATTATCCATGGAAGAAAGGGGGAATGTTTGAGAGTATATTATACCAACGCTCTTATAATGGGGGAAGCATGGGTTGTGAATGTTGCAACAAAGAGAAGGCGGGAGGCAGTGGAATGTCATGTCTGGGGAAATGTGTGGTGTTAATACAATGCAGAGAATCCACAGTTTGGAGATTAGGATGAAGTGGGTTACCAAAACTATTATCCAGAGGCCTGAGGAGGGGTTTTTGGGGGTGCAGACATGTAGAGAGGATGGAGCGAAAAAAATAACTTCGAGACCGTATAAACCTGTAGTTGGGGGAAGGCGGGTAGGGGTGGGCCCTGGGAAAAGGTTGGAAAAAAGGGGGAAAAGGAGGTTCTGGGGCGAGGGTTGGGACTTCCAGCAAGATGTGTGAGTGTGTTAGATAGGAGTGAATGCAGGCAAAGGGTTTTTTACGACTTGTCATTTTGGGGAAGTGAGCTAGGTAAATTTATGAAGAGATTCAGGAAAACCCGGCAGGCCGGACTTGAGTCCTGGAGAGATTTAATGTTGCTTTTTATAACTGTACTGCAATCACTCCTCGGGAAGACAGGATGGAGTGAATGATGATGAAATTTTTTTTTGGGGAGCCTTGCCTTGGTGGGAAACGGCCGATGTGTTGATAATAATATTTAAATAATAAAATAATAATAATATAATTATTATTATTATTATTATTATTATTATTATTATTATTATTATTATTATTTTATTATTATTAATATTATACTACTACTACTACTACTATAATTATTTTTATTTATTGGTAGTAGTAGAAGTAACTTTATAATATTTTATATCCATCTACCTGCGTTACAGTTCTGAGTAAAAAATTTGCCCTGAATAACCTCCTTTTTTAAAGCTTGTTCAAGGGACGCTGTACTACTTAAGACGAAACATTATGAGATGTATTTGTGTTTTCTTTTTTTTAAATGGTTGGCGATATCGGGGAAAGATCCAGATTTTGGGGGACGTTGACCTTCAAATTTCCCGGGATAGCGGGAGGGGGGTTCTTTTTGGGGATGATTTTGGTGGTGGGAGGGCTGGTAAAGAAGGGTGAATGAAAAGGGTCGGGAGGGGTGGGACAAACATAAAAGGTAAAGGAAGAAATTCCCAAAATAATAAATATAGAAAAACCCCGTTTGGGGATATTAGGAAGCAAAATAAGGGGAAACAACAAAAGGGGTGCCAAAAAAAAAAAGAAGAAATCAATTTTTAAAAAATTTAACTGTTGTGAATAGATGCTGTTTTTCCCTTTACAGGAACAGAAAAATAGGATAGAGTGTGAAAAAGACAGATTAGAACACAGTCGGTGAGGGGGAATTTGGACCAGGGCTATCTGAGATGAGACGTTGAAGTTTGTTTTGTAGTTTAAAAAATGCATTTAAATTTAACGAGCATGGCGTTCCTTTTGCTCTTGATTTGTTTTTAAAAAATAGGGTGATAACCTGTTTTATGGGGGCGATAATATGTCAATAATTTTAAAAAAGAGGAATTTAGGAAAAAATTCTGTAAGACGTCGGAAACTTTTTATTACTATAACTTTTTTCGTTAGTAGAAATATCTAGTGAGGCTGTAACATAAAAAGGAAAAGGGGGAATTGGGGGGAAAAACCAAATGGGAAAAACATCTATTTCGTTATTGTTCTGTAAGTTTGGGCGATGTATGGTTCCCTGGTGCTGGGATGGGGGTTTAGTGGGAAAATGGTGGTGATTTGTCGGTAGTTAATTTATAGCATTTTTTCTAGCCAACGATATGGAAGGACAGAAACCAAGATGTGATAACACTTAGGAACGCTTTTATTACAGCTGGAAAATGGTTAAATCAACTTTATAAATGACATTCTGTTTAGGGTGGGTGAAATGAATGGGTTTCTACATAAACTGGGTAAATTGCCTGCTAGATAAAAAAAAATTGATAAAATCAATGATGATAAAAACAAAATGTAAAAACGTGATAAAATCTGGGAAAAAGAATAAAATTACTTATGCACTAGTTATGGAAATGAATAAAATTACTTATGGGACTAGTTATGGAAAATGAATAAATTACTTATAGCACTGTTAGTGGGAAAAAATGGTTCTTTTCACTGTTGGGGAAAAGAATAAAGTTACTTATAGCACTATTAGTGGAAATGAAAAAAGTTAATGGGGACTAGTTAGTGGAAAATTAATAAATTCTTTTAGCACTAGTTATGGAAAAATTTAAAAAAAATTTTTTAACACTATTGGGGGAAAAAGAATAAAGTTACTTATAGCACTAGTTAAGGGAAAATTAAATTTTAAAACCCCGAAGCACGACTACAAAAAAGGTTTGAAATATAAAAATATACCAGAGGCTAAACGTAATAAATATCAAAAAATGGATTTTGGGTTTTCAAAATATCTTTCGGAGGACACCGCCCCCGCGGGCCTGGATCACTGCCCCGGATGCTGGCCGATCGTCAAATTGTTAGCATTTGCCGCCCTCAGTCCCAAAATATGCACCACAAGAACTTTTGGAAAATCTGTCTTGGTCCCCAACACTTACTGAGTTCCCGTTTACTCATTGCATTCCCCGTTTCTTTGGGGTACCTTCACCTCTGCCAAACCTCTTGTATTTATTTTAGTTATTTGATGTTCAGGTTTGGACCAACCCCTCCAGTATCTTCCCGGTGTAGATTATGTATCTTTTTTTCTCTCCAAGTAATTTAGGTGATTGACTGATTTATGGGGGCTGGGGAGGGTTTTCTGCATGTTCTCCACCTTGGGGGTTAAAACACAGCAAAACTCCCCGGGGGGTCTTGTTTTGAAAGGGTTTCCCGTTATCCCGCCCATCATTTTTTTTGCAGTTTCGATAAAGCATTGTTGTCCTCCTTGGGAAATGAGATCTTCTCACATTATAAATTTCCCCGGTCTCTCTTTTGGGTTACCTTTATTGAAAGGTTTAAGTCTGTCTTTAAATTTTTTTTATTTCCTACATTCTTCTGTGACTGTCTAAATTTATCCTCATTGAAAAACATACAGTTGCCAGCAGCCCACTGAATGACTTGGCTTATATCAGCCAGGACGCTCACTTTATCCTCTGTGGCTTCCTCCTTCATAGAAATTCTGCTATAGTCTGCAAAGGACGATTCAACGCTATGATTTATGTCCCGTTTATGTCGGAAATAAGAATGAGGAAAATAAGTGAGGTGAGTCAGTGTCTGGGGCAACTTTTGTATAAATGGATAAAATCCCGGGCAGGTTGATGAATGAGACACTTTGCAACGTTTGATATTTTTATTCTGAAACGTTTCGGCAGCCATTGGATTCTTCAGTCCAATACAGGAAACAGTGGAAGATGAGGTGGAGTTTAGGTTAATCTGTCCTTCAGCTTGGAGACTGTGTTTGGTCTATTAATCTTGATAAAGGAACAGCAACATTTTGGGAATTTGATAGGAATTCTTCGTACTTTCCCAAAACTAATAGTTATGACCTACTTCCACAAGTGGGTTTTCCACTAATAACTCTGCCTACCACTGTTTACCTTATGTTTGCAGTATATAAACCCATTCTACGCGCATATACTGTACTTTTATCAAGACTGATGGACTGAACACAGAATCCAAGCTAGGTCTGATTACCTTAAACTCCTCATTTTACATGATTCTCTGTACTGGACTGAGACGCCACTCGCTGGCGAAACGTTTCAGAATAAAGATATTCAAATGTTGCACGAAGCACTGTAGTTTCCTCTGTTTTCCTTTATTATTACTCTTTGAGTTCTGTTTGTTAGGAAGTTAAACTTAATCTGCCCCTTCACAGGTATTCCCTTTGCACACATTTTTTGCTTAGCCTAGGTCGTAATTATCAAAGGTTTTGATAATTACGACCACAAACCAAAAATCTGACTTTAGCTTGTATTGAAGAACATCAGTTCCATGTCATAATGGTCCAGCAATTGCGAAAGGCAGGAGCGACCTGTTCTGAACCCAGGGACCGGGGTTGTGCCTCTGTGGTTTCTTGCATTGGTAATCTTCCTTCTTAAAACCGTTTCAAAGTCTTCATAACGTGGGATTTACAGCTATTGGTCAATAGTATTTACCATTGGTTTACTTCCATCAGTGGTTATTAATAACTGTGGGATGACCCCAGTGTCTGGATTCTTTTCATTGAATATTTGTCACATGTTAAGGGTTTCACGCAATTCTTGATGAATATCATTTCCCACGAGTCTGGTCGGGGCTGAGGCATAGACAGGCAATCAATGGCTTCTTCTATCTCAAGGGGGGTTAGAGTTATATCAGATATTAGGGAGATGACTGCAGTATTTAGTATGTCATTTATGAAGTACTCATTAGGATCTCAATATTAAGACCGATTAGAGGCCACTGAAACTAAGTCAACTGGAGCTTAAGTATTTCAGTAATTGTTTTGGTTGTAATCAGTCTCTGTCCCATTGCTTTTAACCCAAAAACCCCAATAACAGTGAATATTTTTGGCTTAGGTATTGCATAAAAGAAGTATTTTGGATTTCCCCCATCTTATGACTTTTAGCTCCATCTTTCTCTCCTGTACTCTTCATGTTGTCTACAAATTTATCTCAACTTTTCTTATTATTTAGCCAGTGTTCCTTGTCGTTGATCAGAGTCAGTTGCCATCAAGGAGCTTTGTTATTCGTCGTTTTCCTTTTAATGGGCCCCTTTTCTTTCCAACCTGCACCTTCTCATCGTCTTTTTGTATTGGTACGTGTTTTAGCATCTTTTACATCCATTGAACTCATCCTCTCAATATACCGGTTTAGGTTAACGTTTATCATATTGTCTTTCCAACGTATTTCAGCAAGCACACGGTTTATTAGCTTCCAGTTGATGTTCTTGTTTCTAAAATTAAATTTGTGAACATTCCCTCTGGGTTAATAATAATAATAATAATAATAATAATAATAATAATAATAATAATAATAATAATAATAATAATAATAATAATAATAATAATAATAATACTTTATTTAGACATGGTACAATGATACATAGTTGGGTAGACATGATACACAGGTATAAATGAGATGTACATGCCAAAAGCCCCTAATATGCTGTGCATTGCGGGTTGAATGTGTTTTGCTGATTATGACCAGTGAGTATGCAAGTGTGAACTTCTGCTAGTTCATTCTACATTCTTTTTTTTATGTGTCTTAAATTGAAGTTCCAAGCAACAGTATATTAGGAGGGGGGTTTTATAGGTCTTGAAGACAATTCTCATTTTTCAGTATTTCGTCTTCTAACTGCTGAGAAATGGCATCTGGTGGCTCATATACTTGCAAAAAATATATTTAAATTTTATTCAACCACTAGAGCTTCTACCATGTCATTGTTGGATTAACTCGGTGAATGTGGTTTACCCTTAATTTATTTAGACCAGTCGCCCCATGATGTCTCTTTTTGTCAGTCGCATCTGAGTAGATTTTGCCCAGAATTCAAACTTCAATGTCAAAGGAGTTTTTTACTTGAGTTTCCGTGAGGAGACAGCTGATGACGGTATTTTCTTGTTGCTTGGTTTAAAATCTTGAGTTTTTGCAAACTTTATTGATTTGTATTTTTTTTTTTTTTTTTGTTGTTGGTGTTGGATTAAATATTTACGGCTCTGGTGAGCCTACCACTGGCTTTGTTTCATGTGGTTTCGTTTTTTGTTTTGGATGGTTTCTAGGTGGTGGTATATTCTTACTATTTATTGTCAATATTTTTCGTTTCTTGGCATAATAAAATAATTTCTTCCTTTTTATTGTAATTTCTTGTTCTATTATACATTCGAGTTGCATTTCATGCTTCGTTTCCTTCACAGGAATCCTCAATTTTCTTCATAGCAATGTCTCTCATTTATTGAGCCATTGGACATTCTAATATGAACGTATGTTCAGGTCAAGATTGACATACTGCTTTATAAAATAAAGTTTCTTCCATTTTTTTTTTCCAGTTGGTCCTTTTTTAAAATTTCCCCCGGGATGTCCCACCCCCCCTTTTTTTCTGAGGGCCCCTGTTTCATTGTCCCATGGAGATATTTTTTTCAAAGTGATTGCAGCGGGTTTTGGGGTTTTTGGGGGAGTCTGTAGCCAAGTCTGAAGAAGTCTGACCCCCGGAGCTGGAGCCCAAAAGCCAGTGCTCGGGTTTGGTCAAAACAGGCCCCATCATACTTATATTTTTTATCAATAAAGCTGGAAGCAGACTCCATGAAGTATTATTCTATACCTGTCCTCAATGTACCCACTACGCATTTAAAATATAAAAAAATTATAGCGAATCTGACTAGTGCTGGGGCTGGGAAGTGCTTTCTGTGGGTCGTTTTCCCAAACTGCGGGAATCAAAGATTTTAATATAGATATCAATGGTTTTTCTTTCTTTCCCCCTCTGATGGAGTCCCCTTTGGGGACGACCCCCATTTCAAACTATTTTTCCCCTACCAAGATTTATAAATGGGTGTTTTCCAAGGAAACTCTGTCCTCCAACTTCTTTCAATGTTCATTTACCCTTAGTATTCCCTTTATTTCCAGTACTTCTTTTAGTGCCCTCCTTAGTACTTCTGTTCAGTGCCCTCCGTATTCTGCTCAGTGCCCTCCTTGTCTTCTGTTCAGTGCCCCCCCTTGTACTTCTGTTCAGTGCCCCCCTTAGTACTTTCTGGTCTTGCCCCCCCCCTTTGGTGGGCGCTCTATTTCCCCAAATCTAAAATATTTTTGTTCCAATTTCCCTTGAATCCCTTCAAAAATTTTCCTTTTCCCCCAAAAACTCAAATAAAAAAATTATTCTTAAAATCCAAACACCCTTTGATTAATTATTTTGGAAACTAAGTTTATTCTGGACATATGGTGTTAAAAAAATTTGGTCACACGTAACCTTTTTTTTTCCAAGCCCCCTTTCACTGGTTCCACTAGTATTTCATCTTGTTGTGGCCCAATCACAATCTTGGACAGCGCATAAATCCACAACTTCAGTGCCCCCAAGTATCTGGAAAAAAGTAGGCATGTGTGAACGAATGCCCCTAAGTTTTCTCCTATTTTTATTTTCTACTATATTGCTGTCTTACAGAGGAAGTGGTGTCTGTCTTTTGTGGCGGTCCTTGGTGGTGGGGCGGGGGGGGGAAGAAAAGGGAGGTGAGCTGTGGGCTGTCCGTGGTGGTGGCAGGGGGACGTTGGGGGGGGGGGGCAAAAGTGGTTTTGTTGAAGAATAGATGGGGGGGGGGGTTGTTACCCCTCCTTCCAAAACCAAGGATGGGGGCCCCCACTCAGTTCTCATCAAATACTGGAAATGAAAACTTATCAAGATATTTGTCCCTTTTTATTCTTTCTATTCTCTTCTATTTATTCTTCACCCTCAGAATTTAGGCATGAGTAGTAAGTTAAGATAACATAAGATACATCTCATCTAACAACTCAGTACTGGGGCTTTTCCCCTTTCCATTTTACACAAAATAAAAATGGGGGAAAGGAAACATTATTTTACATTTATAATTTTTTTTACTTAATAATAAATTGTGGGGGGTGTGTGGGGCTTTCTTATTTATTGTAGAAAAAATTGCTTGGGTTTTTTCTGGTTTTTTTGAATGAGTAATATAGGGAAACCTTTTAACATGTCTCTCAACCAAGTCTGGGTCCCACTGCCGCTTGGACACTCACCCCGTTAAATATACAAACACTAAAGGATTCCCAGTGTTAAAAACAAACAAAATGTACATTACACACTTATAGTACTTTTAAAAAAAAAGGGATCTGATACTTAGATAACTGAGGAACACGAAAAGGAGATAGGGAATTATTATGTTGAAAAAAAACCGGGTAAGGTAGATCACTCCAGAAGTCCACCAGACTACTTGTACCTGGTCCCAAGACCCCCTCACACGGCGTCTCAGCTATCTTCCTGACGGGTCGGAATGCCCCTCAGAACTCCCCCAAAGGCTCTTCACCAACTTCTCTCGGGGCTACTTTTTTTTAGTTTAAAAAGCACCCACTATACACCCTCCTTCCCGTTACTTCTATATGAGGTAATTTTCCCATGGAAAATAGTAGTAAAGCCATCACCCTAACAGACAGAAAAAACCCCCATCTCAAGGTCCTCGTCACTATCCCTTACTCACAAACAAGATATTAAAGGGGTTTCAATATGTTAAATTTTATCAGAATTTTACCCCCTATTTTTTTGTATTTATAAACTTACTATAAAGGGGGTTAGGTTTATAACACTTTACAAATTTTCTGTATATTATTTTTTAAAATATACACTTCACTATGACCACCAGCAGCCTCACACTTCTGACCATTTACACTGCAGGTATCGAGGTTCAATTTTAATTTATCGCTCCTGTGACATTTGTCAGAACTTTCTGTGTGTTTGTTCACCGGGTCTGTTGGAATATTGGCCTTTTTTCCCCTACTTTTTTTTAGTATATGCATAGTATATCGTCCTCAGTAATTATTTAAAAAACATAATTCTTGTAAAGACGTGGATCTGCTGAGCTGTATTCTGAGGGCACGTTTCCTCAAAAGATATAAACCAAAAATTTTCAATGGGCAAAGAAAACAATATGATTTCAATGAGAAAAAAATTAACTATTTTGGAAAATGGAGGAGATAATAATAGAACGGTATACCAAAATCTGATCATACAATAGGTGGAAAAAAATGTAGGGACCTGGGGTGGTAATTCAAACTCACTTTCAAGGATCACAACAGTCCCCGATCCCCAAATGCATATAAAAAATAGGGTGAAAAATGAGAAATTCTAAAGAAGGATTCAAAATGATGATCCCCTCAAATCACTTGTTTCTCTAGACTGGAATATTGTGCATTTTTCTTTCAAGGCAGGTGAAATTAAAATCTAGAGGTGAAAAAACCCACCAATATAAGTTCTATCAAACACCTCAACTACTTAACCGGGCCCTTGATTTGATTCGCTGGAACCAGGCGAGAAAACATATCATAATCTACACTTGGAAAATTGAAGGAATGGTCTAAATTCAACAAAAATCCCCCCAAAAGTAAAAGACTGGACCGGTGGAAAATCCCCCCAGTGAAAATGGGGCCCCATTGGTATACTGAAGAAAAGACTATAAGTGTCGGGGCCCCAGACTGTTCAACAGCCCCCATAGCATAAGGGGAAAACCAGGTCCCTGGCTTCCTTCAAGGGGAGCTGGGCAGATTTTAAAAGTCGGTGCCGGATCACCCGGGGCCGTGGTTCGTACGTTGGACTCGCGGCCGCAGCCGCCTGATTTATCAGGCGATGATTTATGAGGCCCGGTGGTGGGGCCGGGGCCCTGGGGGGTTTATCCCGGTGCCCCCCGGTCCTAGGTACTTTTTTGTTCTTTGGGTATCTTGAAACTCAGGTGTGGATTAGTTATTTCGTTATGTTTGTTTTTTTTTCACGAATTTATCAAATAAAGTTTTTTTCCCTTTTTCAACGAAAACAAATGGCCTAACCCCGTTTTACTTATTCTCTCCCTCTCTTTACCTCGTTTTATTTCTTTTACCCTCTTCTATCACTTTTTTCTGTTTTTCTGTATGTCTCTTTCTTTCTTTTTTCCCCCTTTTTTTTTTTTTGGGGGTTTTTTAATTTGGGGAAAACTAACTTTATTTTAAGATAAAAACTGTTGTGTACTGAGCTCATTTAAAATTTCATTTGGTCAATGACTTTATTTCGTTGATATTATGCTGACAAAAATGAGCTCGGTTCCTGGGATTAAATGATCTCAGATGGTGATGTTCGGGGAAGGTTACAGTCAGAGTTATTGATGTTTGCTGACCATCTTTTTTGCAGAAGCTCGCCCCCGTTCCTCTGAGTGGAGCCGGTAGTATGCTTAGACAATGTTGGCCTTTCTTTGTAAAAACCCCCCACACCCCTCGTTGAAGACTTTCCTGAAATGACAGATCTGTGGTGGGTCTAACAGTTGACCGTCTTGCTCTGTCTTCACCTTAAAGGGGTCCCATCGAAAGTGGGGGATATTCAAAGTGTAATTTAAAGGGGCCTCTTTAAAAATTTTTTCCCTCAATTCGAGCAGAGGGAAACTCAAGTGATGTACGCTTAGTGACCGTTTAGTTACATGTGGATCTTCAGAGTAATTTTGGGAGTAAAATTTTTCCCCCAGTGATATCAACTTTATTCCCTGGTAAAACCTCTTCCATTCATCCAAACACAGCTTCAGAATTCCCATCACGGTGCCTAGATACCATCATCATTTTGTTTCTCAAGACAGTGTAAAATAAAATTTTTTTCCCATGATATATTTAGCTGGTGATTGATGTAAGTTGGAAGTCATTTTCCCTTTTTTGGTTAAGTAAATGTCAGGGGACAATATTTTATATATGTGTGGGAGTCTGCGTGGTTAAAAAGGTCATTGAGGAAGCATTTTTTAAAAGGCCCAAATGCACCTCTTTCCCTTCTCTTTTTCTCCATCTCACTGTCTTTCTGTCTGTCTGTCTATCTCTGCCTCTCTGTTCTGTCTGTCTGTTTGTCTGTCTGCCTCTCTGTCTGTCTGTCTCTGCCCTCTGTATCTGTCTGTCTGTCTTTGAGTATCTACAAATTCTGATCATACAATAAAGGGAAAAAATAATGGGGGGACCGGGGAGGGTAATTTTTCGATTGTTGGGTCTGTCTGTCTGTCTGTCTGTCTGCTGTCTGTTCTTCTCTTCTCTCTCTCTCTCTCTCTCTCTCTCTCTCTCTCTCTCTCTCTCTCTCTCTCTCTCTATCTCTCTCTCTCTCTCTCTCTCTCTCTCTCTCTCTCTCTCTCTCTCTCTCTCTCTCTCTCTCTTCTTTTTATCTTTTCTCTCTCTTCTCTCTCTCTCTCTCTCTCTCTCTCTCTCTCTCTCTTTTTTTCTCTCTCTCTCTTTTCTTCCAGGGTACAGGCAGAGCTGGGGAAAATTTACTCAGCAGTCCATTACCTGAGAGATAACTGGCGAGATAGAAACAGAGAATAATGAACGCAGACGGAATGGAAACAAAAAGGCGACTGAAGCAAGAAAGAATATAAAAAGGCAGTCTCTCAGAGAAAGGGGGAGAAGTTAACCCAAAAACGGTAACTAGGAAGGGGGGGTGCTAACACTTTAGTCCCGGGTTTTAAAGGAGGACTGACTCCCGGGATGTTGTTCCGGGGTCAATGCCCCGGGTCTCAGTCCGTTACCAGGCCCCCCGGGGTCAGGCCGATAAACCATGCTGTTACTTCTGACTGCACGCCCCCTACGTAAGAACCACAACCCAACTGATCGGGTAATGACTTTAGGTATCTGTCCATTTCCCCTCTTGAAGGCAGCCAGGGGTCTATTGGTAATTTTCCTTATGCATGGTGGGAGGCTGGTGAACAGTCTTGGGCCCTGGACACTTATTGTGTTTTCTCTTAGTGTACTCATGGTGCCCTGCTTTTCACTGGGGGTATGTTGCACCATTTGTCTAGTCTTTTGCTTTCGTAGGGAGTGATTTATTTGTGTAGTTTAGGGACAAGTCCCCTAGGATTTTCCAGGTGTAAATTATGATGTATCTCTCTCACCTGCATTTCTGAAAGCACGTTCCCAGAAATTAAGGTGCTTGACTTGAACTTATACATGAAGTTTCTCTATACATAAACTAGATCTGCGATTTCACATGCCTATAATGGGACTTTTAGTGTAGAGCAGTATTCCAGCCCAGTGAGAGCAATTAATTATAAAGGATCATCAGTGGCTTGGCATTCCTTGTTTTAAAGTTCTCATTATCCACACAATCATATTCCTCAAAGATGTGATTGTGGCATTTTGTGATCTTTGAATGTGAAATCCTCTGACATTAACACCATTAAGTCCTTCAAATTGTTTTTCTCTCTTTGTGTAATTAGAGGTTGTAGTATACTCCGTTATTGCTATTATTTCTTTAAGTTTTTATGCTTTATTTGATTCCAGATCTTGTTTTAATTTTAAATTTTGGGTGAAGGCACCCTAGTAACTGTATGCATTTTGCTGGTCAGAGCAATTGTATACAAGTCTGAAATTCGATTAGGTTATGATCTGAATTAACTGTTTTTGATACAGTTATATTTCTTACCAGGTCATCATTATTTGTGAAAATAAGGTCAAGTGTTTTTTCCAGTCTTGTTGGCTCCACTATCTGTTGTCTTAGGGTGAATTTATTGCAGAGATTCAGCAACTCGTATGTGACTTTCCCCCAGGGATTGTTTCTGCTTTAACATTTTTTTCCACATTCTTCAATTTTGTTTGTCGTAAATTGAAATCACTAAGCTCAAGATACTTGGGACTGGAGTTGAAATATTTTCAGACAGTAATCAATTTTCTATCTGTCTTTTGAACTATTGGGAATTGCATCAGACGACTTATTTAAACCATAATATTAGGTTTAGGCTTTCAATCTTTACAGCAAAAATTTTAACTACTTCATTTGTAGCGTTTATTACTCAGTTCCAATGAGCGACTCCTAAAAAGGTCAATACCCTCCCCCCCCTTTGATGCTTGTTCTTTCTGCAACAAATAAGTTGTCCCCTGTTATCCATATTTCTTTGTCAAAGTTCTCTTTTATGGGGTTTTTTGGAAAGCCTCCAACACCCATCTGAATCCACAAGTTGACTGATGGAAGGTGTTTTGTTGTTGGTGAATGGCGAAAGACCCTTTATATTAGAAAAAAAATTAAGTCGTATTGCTTGCTCTTTGGGGGGTTTTCTTGTTGGCTTGAGTCGTGGTTCTGTAGTGGAGGCCACCGGCGGGCCCCCAGTCAACAACACCCCAATATGTGAATATTATTAATTTTTCCCTTTTTTTAACTTTTCCCCCTTTAAAAAAAATTCCGGGGAATGGTTGCCTGGGTTTTTCAAAACGTACGCAAGGCAGTTTCTGTGAAAATGTTTTTCGTATAATGATGTAGTTTACATAGTGAAAAAGTTTACAAGAGGTAAAAACGACACACTCCTTATTGCAGATCCCCCATGAGAGGACAGGGAGGCGCAGGGGGGAGGTGAGGGGGGATTTTGGGAGAGGTGAGCAGTGGTTGGGGGCATGGGGGTGTATTTCAATACTGTGACTTATACCCCAAGAAAATTTTCTTTTGATTTTACAACAGTACTTTTGATGCTGTAGTTTTGGAAGCTAGGGGAAAGACATCAATGGAAGATTAGTAAAAGAAAGATGGGGAAATGAGGTAAAATACAATAAATCATGAAAAAGCAAATAAGATGAAGTGGTAACCAAATAGTGAAGATAGGGGAAGATAGTGAAGATGTTGGGAAAATAGTGAAAATAGTGTGAAGATAGTGAAAAAAAGATAGTGAAATTGAAGATAGTGAAGATGTGTGAAGATAGTGAAGATAAGGAAAATAGTGAAGATAGTGTGAAGATAGTGAAGATAGTGTGAAGATAGTGAAGATAATGTGAAGATAGTGAAGATAGTGTGAAATGTGAAGATATTGAAATAGTGAAATAGGGGAAGATAGTGAAGATAGTGTAAGAATAAAATGATTGGGAAGGGGGATTCAAATAACAAGAAAAAGAACAAAAAAAAGTGAGAAAAAAAATAGAATGGGGAAAACCACGAATTTGAGAGGGAAAAAGAATGGAAAAAACAAAACGTGAAAATCACTTGGTTTAAATATAAGGAAAAAAGAGAAAATAAAAAAAAAATAGACTGAGGGAGAAAAGAAAGTAAAAAGGAGAAAACCAGATTTTATAAAGTTAAATTTCTACTCACATTTATCGTGATTTTTTTTTAATTAGTTGTATATAAGTCATACTTTTAGTTAAAAATCCGAAATATTTACAAAAAAAATGGTTACAACCAGTTAATCCTCCATAATGTATAATAACTAATGTTAATAAATGGGATAAAATTTGACAACTTATTGGAAAACAATAAGTTATTCACCCAAAAAAAAACGTTCCTGGGGTTTTTTCTCAAGAAATACTGTGAAAAACTAAACCGTAACAGTTGCTGAATAGTTTACAAAAAAAAATACAAATTTTAAAAAACTGTTTCAATAACTCAAAAAACCCGTCCCGTAAATACAAATAATTTACATGATGTAACCCAAAAATTAACAACTAACTAACAATACAGTAATTGCAACAAAACACGAACAGAAAATAGTAGCTGCAACAACTCACAACAAATTAACAAGATATTAGTTGCAACAATTCAAAAAAACGCTCAAGAAAGTGCTGAATGTTATCAATAACCCCATAAAAATGCTGCAACAGTTTACGGATTACTCCCCACAGTACCACGAATTCCCTCTCTCTCTCTACCCTCCTCTCTCTCTCTCTCTCTCTCTCTCTCTCTCTCTCTCTCTCTCTCTCTCTCTCTCTCTCTCTTTTTTTCTCCTCTCTCCCCTTTTCCTTTCCCTCCCTCCCTCTCTCTCCTCTTTCCTCCCCTCTCTCTCCCTCTCTCTTCCCTCTCTTTCCCCCCCTCTCTCCTCTCTTCCCCCCTCTCTCTCTCTCTCTTTCCCCCCTCCCTTCCCCCCCTCTCTCTCTCTCCCTTTCCCCCTCTCTCCCTCTTTACAGGGTTCTACAAGGTTAGATTTAGGGGTTTTTAACTTTATTGACAAGCTGAGTTGTTTCCTAGATCAGATCATTTTTAATCCCATTTTATTTTTAATTACAGATAAAAAAGGATGAAGTTGGACCCTCTATGGGAAGCGATTTCATTTGGGTTCGCTTTAATTCTTTATGTCTTTGTGTTGAACATGTTCCAGACTCATCATCCCAGTAATAAATGATCTCAAGTGAAGAGATGTTCTGGAGATGGGTACAGTCAGAGTGTAGTTGCTGTTGGCTGCCCGTCTTGTTGTGTAGAGCCCTTTTTCTCGCTGTCCTCTGAGTGGTCCCAAATGAGGTTGGCTAAAGTAAGGCCCCCAAATTCCTCGTGTGTTGGGGCTCTGTTGAAATAACAGATCTGTCAAACTGAGCCCAGGTGATAGGTGATCCGTCTGGATTGGTTCTCTATTAGGCTAAAAGTCGCAGATGAGGGGGGGGGGCAGGCAATCCAAGAAATATACTAAGATGTGACCCATTACTCCCTTTATTGAATCTTGCAACCTCTACCCCGAGCAGGTGCGAAAACGTTAAAACCTTTTAAGTTTCTTGGCCGTTTTGTTTGCAAGATTTACAATGTGGTTTTTTACAGTTTTTAAAGGAAAAAATTCCCCCCAAAGGGATTTAAACTTCACCCTCAGGTAACACCACTATCCCATTCATTCTTACCACTGTTCCAGCAACCCTCATGGTGCCTAGAGACCATTTGTGTTTTCTCAGGAGAAAATGTGACCCCCTTTATTTTTCCGGTTTCTATAGCTGTAATCTGGTGATTAGAACAATTTTCATTTCCCCTCTTGACTGAGTAAATGTCAGAGTTGAGTCTCTAAAATGCATGGGGTTCTGGGGTGACCTGAAGAATTTCATTGAAGAAGCATTTCAACAATGACCCAAACACACTTTTTTGAGCATTTCACCCAAAAGGGTTCTTGTTGACTCTGTTCCTTGAGAAATACACTAAAGTTAATCCATAGTGTAGACCCGGCGAATCTATTGTTTGCAGTTTTGCCAGGCTGCCTGGTGCCATGCTCTGTCGAAAGCACAAGAAAGGTCCAGTGCTACTCCGGCGACCTTTAAATTCATCCAGTGCTGGTACCACATAGTGGAGGGAAAAGCGATCAGCAGCAATGTGACCTTTTCTGAAACCATAGCGGTCAAAAAAGAAGGAGGTAGTCAAAAAACGCTGTCAAATTCCTTGAGATGATTGTCTTAAGAATCATGTCAGTGATTGATGGGGTGACACTAGTCTTTAGTTCTGATTTTAGTTCTGTTCTTCTTTTTTTGTAACGGGGACTGATGTGCCTTTTTCCCTCAAAAAAATTTATATTGTGCTAGGAATAGGGAGTTAGTGGTGACCCTGGCCTTCACATCTAAAAGCAATCTTGTTTTTACCATGTGGGAACAGCCTTTTCCTCCTAGCTTTTTGGGAAGTTTCACTTCAATCTCTTTATTGTCACCACTGAAAACTTTGACGCTTTTTTTCCATAAAAGGGGTTCCCCTAGATGGATGAGGAACTTGCATTTTGAAACAAAGTGTTGGCATCATGTCATTCGACTAATTCTGCCGATTTAGGACAATTTAATAAAATTTAAAAACTTGTGGCCCTTGACGAAAACCCCCAGGTTTTGGGACCTTTTCCGGAATCGCTTTTTTTCTTTTCAGCCTCTCACCAGAGATGGCCCCCCTTTTGAACTTCCTCCATTTGTCAACAGCCTTCCTGTGGGATCCCTTATTTCCCTTTTCCCAAACAATGTACTTAGAAGAAATAGTACCTTGGATTGGCCAACCCAAAGGGAGATCTGAAGACTTCGTCCATACTGCCGGTGAAAAATTTTTTTTAGATTAAAGGGAAAGGGGTTTTTTCTTTAAAATAGGTTGTGCGTGTACATTCTTCACTTCGTTCTTCAAGTTCTTGGTCGAAAGCAGAAAAAGCCTTTGGGGGCCCGATGATCAAAGATAACCAAGGGGGTGGGTAAAGGGAATTCTTCCGTTGATCACTCCCCCGAGTCGAGGAGGAGCCACAGATGGGGGTGAGAAATCAACAAAGTTAATTGGTCCAAAATTAAAGGGGCAAAATGTTTAACAAAAGTGAGTCCACATTTTTTGTCAGGAAGTTGTTGGAAAGCTTGCGTCACTGAGGACTTACCGGGGAATACTAGTACAGAATTTTTAGATTTTATAAATATTTTACAGAGCATCATTTACAGGTGTTTAAAAATAAACATCCGAGCTGGGCTTTACACTTTTGAAAATAATGCATCAACGCCTCTTCCTCGCCCTTGTCTGTCTCTTTTCACCCATGGGTGTGCTAAAATTCAGAAAACTTTTTAGCCCTCTTAAAAAATATCTCAACAATGGCGATCATTTTGGGGGTGAGTGTTTAAAAAACCTAAACTAAGTTCCCCAAATTTGGTTTAAAACCTCTAACTGTGGACGATAAGATTCTGGGAGTGATCCCTTGTGTTACCTAAGTTGATAGTTGTGACGGTTTGTTTTGAGACAGGTAGGACACTAGTGCACTGCTGGGACGTAGCTCTGTGATCTTTTATGAGCCAAGATAGGAATAGCTGGGTGAGTCACATGAGTGTGTTCCCGTTCTGAGACCCCCTTGTTTGGTCCTAAAACAAATTCCCAAAGAACTGGTGATTCTGTCCGAAATTCTTTTTTTTTTACAGTGGTTTTTCCCGATGTCCCCGTTCTGGAGTAATTTTCCCTGGTCTCTAGGGGTTGTTAGTGGAGGGCCCCCCTATTTAAAAATGGAGCCCTCTTAGATGGGTGTTGGGTAGACTCTTTTTTCCCGCGTCTTATGTTTCTTCTAATTCGATTAATTCCTCTTGGTTATATTTTTACCCATGATTATATACCTCTTTTTTGGTGGCCCCCAAAGTTAGCCAGCTCCCAAAAAATCCTAGCTGAAACTTGTCAATACAAGCCAGCATGGAAGTCATAATTATTCAAGTGGGGTCCCCGAGACGCTTCTGTGCCTTTCCCCTTGTGTCTTTAGGTTTGTTTTTAACACATATGTCACAGGTTCTTGGGAAAACTTTGCCCTGAGATGTTCCCCCGACTAAAACAAAAAACTTCTGATTGTCTGTGTGGGTAACTAGAAAACCTCATGAAATTCCCCCCTCTCTTTTCATTTGTTTTTTTACAAGCTAAAAGGGTTTCCACATTTTTTTTTTTCTCTCTCTCTCTCTCTCTCTCTCTCTCTCTCTCTCTCTTCCCTTTTTCTTCCCCTTTTCTCTAACCTCAAAATAGTATCGATAAATTCCAAAATTTCCCCAAAAAAGGGGGTTTTAACTAACACACAAGACAGTAGCTGCAACAATACATAACTCCCAAGGTTGCTGCAACAATCATAATAACACCGACAGTAGCTGCAACAATACATAATAACACACAAGACGTAGCTGCCCAAAACATAACTAACACAAAGAAGTACTACAATACAAACTAACACTTAAGACAGTAGCTAAAATACAAACAACACTTAAGACAGTATAACAATAATAATAAACCAAAACAGTATCAAAATACATAACTAACACCAAACAAATCAACAATACATAACTAACACACAAGACGTACTAAACAATACATAACTAACACACAAAACAGTGTGAAAAATACATAACAACACACAAAACAGTGCTGTAAAATACATAACTAAACACAAGACATAGCTACAACAAAAATTTAAATAAACACAAGACATAGCTGCAACAATTAACAACACACAAAACAGTAGCTGCAAAATCATAACAACACAAGACAGTAGCTGCAACAATACATAACTAAACACAAAACAGTGCCAAAATACTAACTAACACACAAGACAATAGCTACAACAATACATAACTAAAAAAGACGTATACAAAAACATAACTAAACACAAGACAGTAGCTACAACAATAAATCTAACACAGACAACCAAAATACATAACTAAAAAAAGAATATCAAAATACATAATAAACACAATACAGTATGCAACAATCATAACTAAACACAAGACATTAGCTGCAACAAAAATAACTAACACACAAGACAGTAGCTACAACAATCTAACTCACACAAGACAATGCTGAAAATCTCTAAACACAAGACAGTAGCTGCAAAATACAAACTAACACAAGACATAGCTGCAAATAATAACTAACACATGAATGCTGCAACAATACATAACTAACACACAAGAATAGCTGCAACAATACATCTAAAAAAAGTAGCTCAGCAATACATAACTAACACACAAGACAGTAGCTAAAAAAAAACATAACTAACACACAAGACAGTAGCACAACAATAAACAACAACAAGACATAGCTACAACAATACTAACAAAAACAAGACAGTAGCTCAACAATAAAAACAAAACAAGACAGTACTGCAACAAAACATAACTAAACACAAGACAGTAGCTCAACAAAACATAACTAAAAACAAAACAGTGCTCAACAATACATAACTAACACACAAGACAGTAGCTGCAACAATACATAACTAACACACAAGGTTGCAAAATACAAACTAACACAAAGACTAGCTCAACAATACATAACAAACAAAATACTCAACAATACAAAATAACACAAGACAGTGCTCAACAAAATAAAAAAACAAAGACAGTAGCTCAAAATCAACCACAAGACATAGCTCCTAAAAATTTAAAACAAAGACATACTGCCCCCCAAAATGGCCAAAAAAACTAAACACAAGACATTTCTAACTACATAATAACACACAAGCAACCCCCCCAACAAAAAAAACATAACTAAACACAAAACAGTAGCTCAACAATACATAACAACACACAAGACGTACTGCCCAAAACATAACTAACACACAAAACAGAAATGCAAAAACCCAAACAACTTCTTAAAAAAGACAGTAGCTCAACAATAATAATAAAACCAAAAACATGCTCCAAAAAACATAACTAACACACAAGACAGTAGCTGCAAAATCATAACTAAACACAGAATAGCTGCAAAAACATATAACACACAAAACAGTAGCTACAAAAAACATAACTAAACACAAAACAGGCTCAACAAACATAACTAAACACAAAACAATGCTCAACAATACATAACTAACACACAAGACATAGCTCAACATTCATAACTAACACACAAGACGTAGCTCAACAAACATATTAAACACAAGACGTAGCTCAACAATACATAACTAACACACAAACGTATAAAATAAAAACTAACACACAAGGTAGCTGCAACAATACATAACTAACACAAGACAGTAGCTACAAAATACATAACTAAAACAAGACTTTGCTAAAAAAAAATAACTAACACAAAGAAGTACCAAAAAACATAACTAACACCAAACAGAGGCAAAAACATAATAACACACAAAAAAGGGTTTAAAAACTAACACAAGACAGTAGCTCAAAATACATAACAAACACAAGAATAGCTGCAACAATACATAACTAACACACAAGACAGTAGCTGCAACAAACATACTAACAACAAAAACAGAAGTACAACAAACATAACCCACAAACATCTCAAATTCAAACTAAAAAAAACATGCTGCAACAATAAAAACTAACACACAAGACAGTAGCTGCCAATACATAACTAACACCTAAGCAGTGCTACAACAATAAATAACTAAAACCCCAAGCATACTCAACAATACAAACTAAAACACAAGACAGTAGCTACAACAAACATAAACCCAAGACAGTAGCTGCAAAATACAAACAACACAAACAGTGCTGCAACAAACTACTAACACACAAGACAGTAGCTGCACCCAAAACAAAATAACACACAAGACGTAGCACAACAATACATAACAAACACAAGACAGTAGCTGCCAAACATAACTACACAAGACAGTAGCTCAACTAAAAACTAACACACAAGACAGTAGCTCAACAAACATAACTAACACAAAACGACCAAAATAAAAATAACACAAAGACATAGCTGCCCAAAACATACTAACACACAAGACAGTAGCTGCAACAAAACATAACTAAAAAAGACAGTAGCTCAACAATCTTTAAATAAACACAAACAGTGCTAACAATACCCAAAATAACACACAAACAGTATCAAAAATTAACTAAACCCCAAAACATTTCTCCAATCAAACCCCCCAAAACCGTGCTCAACAATAATTTAAAAACCCAAAAACATGTGCACAATAAAAACTAACACAAAAATATCAACAATACCTCAACACACAAGACAGTAACCAACAATACATTTAAAAAAACATGCTGCAACAATACATTCCAAACAAGTCGCAATAATAACAACACCGACTACCCCAAAAAACATAACTAACACACAAAACAGTAGCCCAAAAATAATAACAACACACGACAGTAGCTGCAACAATACAAACTAAACACAAGACGTAGCTAAAAATACATAACTTTAAAACCAAACATAGCTACAAAATCATAATTAACCAAAAAGACAGTAGCCAACAATACATAACCCAAAAAA
>WNWK01024797.1:0-12500 GCA_009830355.1 Cherax destructor
ACAGTAAAAAGACTTTTGATAAAAATTTCCCCCAAAATGCTGACGGATGTGTCTATAAGATTCCCTGTAAAATATGCGATAAAGTTTATTTGGTCAAACTGGTAAAAGTCTTGAACTAAGATTAAAACAACATAAATATAGCATTAGAACTGGACAAGATTCTAATGCTCTATTTATTCATGTGAGAGATTTTAACCATCCAATTGATTTTCAAAATGCTGAGAAGGTTGTATCAAGCAAGTCCATGGTTGAGAGAAATATAATAGAATCATGTTTCATTAAAAGCAGTTTTGAAAATAATATGAATATTTCTTTTGGTTTATATAAATTGGATTCATTTATAATTAATAAAATTTGGGAAGAATTTAATAATAAATTGGACTAATCTTAATTCTTGGGAAGAGTTTCAGGTCCTTTCTTATTTTCCTCTTCACAGAGTCGTGCGATGTTACGCTACTGTGAGGTGTTGTCTTTGTTAGTGTGATGTGACTATATATATATATATATATATATATATATATATATATATATATATATATATATATATATATATATATATATATATATATATATATATAATATATATACTAAACTGCGGTAGGCCATGGTTCAACCCCACGACACTGTCCCACCAAGAGACAATACAACGCACATGTCACCTTATCCAATCATCTGTCTATCCTACAACGAGCACGCACCCAGCTGAGCTAGGGTTTTTCGTGAACCGAGGACACTCGTGGTAGTTGTATGCTCAAGGATTAATTTCAGCCTCCTCCTGTTTGAATATCCACCTCCACAAGCAGTCTATATAGCAATGAAACCACAAAACAAGTGGTTTTGAATCATTTACAAAACTGCGGCAGGCCAGTTTCGACCCCACGACACATTGTCGCTGGGCGCGTGATCTTTGTAGGCTCGATGGCTGGGTGGATAGTTGACTGTACATGTACATGTACGAAAGCGCTTGGAATTCTTCTATTTTATCATAGTGGTTTTCTTGCATATTTTGATATCACCTGTTTACTGTGATTTTTGCATATATATATATATATATATATATATATATATATATATATATATATATATATATATATATATATATATATATATATATATATCCTAGGTAGTAGGTTGGTAGACAGCAACCACCCAGGGAGGTACTACTGTCTTGCCAAATGAGTGTAAAACGGAAGCCTGTAATTGTTTTACATGATGGTAGGATTGCTGGTGTCTTTTTTTCTGTCTCATAAACATGCAAGATTTCAGGCATGTCTTGTTACTTCTACTTACACTTAGGTCACATTACACATTCATGTACAAGCATATATATACACACCCTCGGGGTTTTTCTTCTATTTTCTTACTAGTTTTTGTTCTTATTTCCTCTTATCTCCATGGGGAAGTGGAACAGAATTCTCCCTCCGTAAGCCATGCGTGTCGTAAGAGTCGACTAAAATGCCGGGAGCAAGGGGCTAGTAACCCCTTCTCCTGTATACATTACTAAAGTTAAAAGAGAAACTTTTGTTTTTCTCCTTGGGCCACCCCTTGGTGGGAAGGCCGATTTGTTAAAAGAAGAAAGAATATATATATATATATATATATATATATATATATATATATATATATATATATATATATATATATATATATATATATATATATATATATATATATATATAAAAACGACATAAAATACTGTCTCCTCAATAAGAGGGAGCGAATGAGTGAGAGGAAGAGAGAATAAGAGTAAGGTAAAGAGAAAAGAGGTGTAAAGAGAGAATGAGAGCAAGATAGGGAATGGAAACTTATGAAATGGAGGGGGAGGGAATGTAAGGCTGTGCGAGAGTGAGAGGGAGGGAGAGCGAATGAACCGTTAAGTGAAAGGAAGCGAGAGGTTTTTAAATGTCGTGAGAGAATGAGAGGGAGTGAGAGAGCGGCAATCAATGGTTTGTGAGAGAGTGAGAGGAGGGAGGGGAAATGAATGGGTTGTGAGTGAGAGAACGGTGGAAGGAAGGGTTGAGAGAAAAGAGGAGGGACGAGATGAAGTAAAATAGAGAAAGAGGCAGATTTGAGGATAAGACGTGAGTGGAAACGAGCAAAAATGAGTGAGATAAAAAGCGAGAGAGAGGGAGAAAGAAAGAAACAGTTAAATAGAGAGACAGAGACATCAACAGGGCCATCGATCGAGTAAACAGACAAACACAGGACTGAGGGAATACGATACGAGCATAACCGAATTAAAAGAGTTTCCACAGTGTTAACAAAATAAAATACACACACACACACACACGCGCGCGCGCACACACACACACACACGCACGCACGCACACACACACACGCACGCACGCACGCTAACACACACACGAACACACACACACACACTAGAAAACTTCATGCACCAACACGTAAGGGATACTACCAGGGATAGAGGAGAGGATGAACCAGCGAGACTGGACCTAGTATTCACCTTGAGTAGTTCGGATATTGAGGACATCACACATGAAAGTCCCCTCGGGGCCAGTGATCATATGGTTTTAAGCTTTGATAACACAGTAGAGTTACAGGTGGAATGGGAGGCAGAAAAGGCCAGAAGAATGAAGCCAAACTACAAAAAAGGGGACTACGAAGGCATGAAGAACTTCCTAAACGGGGTTCAGTGGGACAGAGAACTGGAAGGGAAATAAGTAAACGAGATGATGGAATATGTGATAACAATATGCGAGGAAGATGAGGAGAGGTTTGTACCAAACGGTAACAGAAACAACGAAAAAACCAGGATGAGCCCATGGTTCACCCAAAGGTGCAGGGAGGCCAAAACCAAGTGTGCCAGGGAATGGAAGAAGTATAGAAGGCAAAGGACCCAGGAAAATAAGGAGAGCAGTCGTAGAGCCAGAAACGAATATGCACAGGTAAGAAGGGAGGCCCAACGACAGTACGAGAATGACATAGCAGAGAAAGCCAAATCTAACCCGAAGTTGCTGTACAGCCACATCAGGAGGAAAACAACAGTCAAGGACCAGGTGATCAGGCTGAGGGAGGAAGGAGGGAAGGTCACAAGAAATGACTGCGAAGTGTGTGAGGAGCTCAACATGAGATTCAAAGAGGTGTTCACAGAGGAGATAGAAAGACGGAGAGGTAGGGTACACCATCAGGTGCTGGACACAATACACACAACTGAGGAGGAAGTGAAGAGTATACTAAGCGAGCTGGATACCTCAAAGGCGATGGGGCCGGATAACATCTCTCCATGGGTCCTGAGAGAGGGAGCAGAGGAGCTATGTGTACCCCTAACAACAATCTTCAACACGTCTATCGAAACAGGGCAACTTCCTGAGGTATAGAAGACAGCAAATGTAGCCCCAATTTTTAAAAAAACAGACAAAAACGTAGCACTAAACTACAGACCAGTGTCACTGACTTGTATAGTATGCAAGGTCATGGAGAAGATTATCAGGAGAAGAGTGGTGGAGCAACTAGAAAGAAATGAGCTTATCAACGACGGCCAACACGGTTTCAGGGACGGGAAATCCTGTGTCACAAACCTACTGGAGTTCTATGACAGGGTGACAGCAGTAAGACAAAAGAGAGAGGGGAGAGTAGATTGCATTTTCTTGGACTGTAAGGCGTTTGACACAGTTCCACACAAGAAATTAGTGCAGAAGCTGGAAGACAAGGCAGGGATAACAGGGAAGGCACTACATTGGATCAGGGAATACCTGTCAGGAAGACAGCAGCGAGTCATGGTGCGTGGCGAGGTGTCAGAGTGAGCGCCGGTGACGAGTGGGGTTCCACAGGGGTCAGTACTAGAACCGGTGCTGTTTCTGGTATTTATGAACGACATGACGGAAGGAATAGACTCCGAAGTGTCCCTGTTTGCAGATGATGTGAAGTTGATGAGAAGAATTCAATCGGACGAGGACCAGGCTGGTCAAGCAATTGGCTCCTGGAGTTCAACCCCACCAAGTGCAAAGTCATGAAGATTGGGGAAGGGCAAAGAGGACCGCAGTCAAGGAAAAAGATCTTGGGGTGAGTATAACTCCAGGCACATCTCCTGAGGCGCACATCGACTAAATAACTGCTGCAGCATATGGGCGCCTAGCTAACCTAAGAACAGCATTCCGACATCTTAATAAAGAATCGTTCAGGACTCTGTACACTGTGTACGTTAGGCCCATACTGGAGTGTGCAGCACCAGTTTGGAACCCACATCTAGCCAAGCACGTAAAGAAGCTAGAGAAAGTGCAAAGGTTTGCAACAAGACTAGTCCCGGAGCTAAGGGGTATGTCCTACGAGGAGAGGTTAAGGGAAATCGACCTGACGACATTGGAGGACAGGAGAGATAGGGGGGACATGATAACGACATATAAGATACTGACTGGAATAGACAAGGTGGACAGAGACAGAATGTTCCAGAGATGGGACACAGCAACAAGGGGACACAGTTGGAAGTTGAAGACTCAAATGAATCACAGGGATGTTAGGAAGTATTTCTTCAGTCATAGAGTGGTCGGGAATTGGAATAGCTTGGGAAGCGATGTAGTGGAGGCAGGTTCCATACATAGCTTTAAGGAGAGGTATGATAAAGCTCATTGAGCAGGGAGCGTGACCCAGTAGCGGCCAGTGAAGAGGCGGCGCCAGGAGCTATGACTCGACCCCAGCAACCACAACTAGGTGAGTACACACACACACAAGGATTATCTCCAACTCTTGTTTACAAAAAAATTTCCTGAAAACGTTAGAAAGTGATGAATCTGCCTAGAATGGCAATTATTTTGTATATTTTTTACAGTCATTATCGTTTTGTTATTAACTCCACACACCCCTGGAAATTGTATATGATTTTATTTTATTATTATTATTATTATTATTATTATTATTATTATTATTATTTTTATTATTATTATTATTATTATAATTATTATTTTTATTATTATTATTATTATTATTATTATTATTATTATTATTATTATTATTATTATTATTATTATTATTATTATTATTATTATTATTATTATTATTATTATTATTATTATTATTATTATTATTATTATTATTATTATTATTAATTATTATTATTATTATTATTATTATTATTATTATTATTATTATTATTATTATTATTATTATTACTGTTGTTGTTGTTGTTGTTATTATTATTGTTGTTGTTGTTGTTTTATTATTATTATTATTATTATTATTATTATTATTATTATTATTATTATTATTATTATTGTTATTAAACTAAATTATCTGCATGAGATTTTCACAGTATTAACTGAATTATTAGCTGCAAGTAATTTATGAGAGGTAAGTGGGACTTACTCACAATACTCACACTGAACTGTACCTCCCTCGACTGCCCACTTCACCTCTCTCACAAAAAGCTAGACCTGATGTTAAATTAGTAATTTAAATATTAAAACCAGCTACTCTGGTAATTAAAGTTATGTGGACTGTATATTATTTTGTTTTACTTGCTGAGTACTCAAAATATTCATATTAACACTTATCATTTAGTTATTGCAGATGAATTACACACCACAACACCTTCCTGACACCTAGACCCTACATTGACCAGCTAGTGATCTAAATGGAAGGACTAATTGTGTATTCCGTGTGAGTGATGTTTCCTTATCTTCAGCTATCCACACGTAATTCTTGAGGTCCCGCAAATATCCTGTCCCAATTCTTCAACAGGGAACATTAACACAGGTTCCTATTACAAATTCAGGCCGAAACACCCCAATTAGGCCACGGAAAACGCAAAATTATATTGCACAATTACGGCCAGTGTCCACACATTAAATTCAATATGGCGTCTTCTCCTCGGCATCACTACAGTATCTTCTACACCCCCTTCCCTCGAAATTTCTCGAAAGAGTAAAATCAACATCATATTTTATTACACAGTTATTGTATTATTGAAATTTACACACACACTATATATATATATATATATATATATATATATATATATATATATATATATATATATATATATATGTCGTGCCGATTAGGTAAAACTTGCGATTTTGGCTTAAATAGCAACGCTCACCTTGCCATATAAGACAAGTGAAAATTTGTGTATGCAATAATTTCGCCAAAATCATTCTGAACATAACGAAAAAATATATTTCATTGTGTTTTTTATTATTAAATTAATGTTAACGTATCTAAAATATATTTAGTTGGGTTAGGCTAAATTAAATTGCGCTTGTTGTAATAAGGTTAGGTAGGTTTTCAAAGTTTCTCTTGGTACAAAATTATAAATTCTTACATTAACATAAATGAAAAAAATATATCTTTAAACGTATAAGAGAAAATTTTAGAAAGGACCTAATTTTAAATGAGTTCTTACTAATTGACCAGTTTATATATATATATATATATATATATATATATATATATGTCGTGCCGATTAGGTAAAACTTGGGATTTTGGCTTAAATAGCAACGCTCACCTTGCCATATAAGACAAGTGAAAATTTGTGTATGCAATAATTTCGCCAAAATCATTTTGAACATAACTAAAAAATATATTTCATTGTGTTTGTTTATTATTAAATTAATGTTAACGTATCTAAAATATATTTAGTTGGGTTAGGCTAAATTAAATTGCGCTTGTTTAATAAGGTTAGGTAGGTTTTCAAAGTTTCTCTTGGTACAAAATTATAAATTTTTACATTAACATAAATGAAAAAATATATCTTTAAACGTATAAGATAAAATTTTAGAAAGGTCTTAATTTTAGATGAGTTCTTCTAATTGACCAGTTTTACCTAATTGGCACGACATATATATATGTATATATATATATATATATATATATATATATATATATATATTATTATGTGCCGATTGAAATATACTGGTATAATGAAACTCATCTAAAATTAAGTCACTTATATAAATATATATTTATACGTTTAAAAGATATATTTTCATTTATATTAATGTAAAATTTATAATTTTAATACAAGAAAACTTTAAAACACTAACTTATAAACAAGCGCAATTTAATAGCTAACTAACTAAAATATATTTAAGATACGATAACAAATTTAATAATAAACAAACACAATGAAATATATTTTTCGTTATGTTCAGAATGATTTTGAGAATATTTCTACATCAAATTTTCATTTTATAGCTAAGGTAAGTAGCTATTAAGCAAAATCTGAAGTTTTACCTAATCATTTGATTTATATATATATATATATATATATATATATATATATATATATATATATATATATATATATAAATATATATATATATATATATATATATATATATATATATATATATATATATATATATATATATATATATATATATATATATATATATATATATATATATATGCAAGAAAACCACTATGAAAAATAGAAGAATTCAAGCGCTTTCGTGACTACTCAATTATCAAGGAACTATAACAGGAAACATGACAAGAAGGGCTTATATAAGGGGCGAGACTACACCTCACAGTCACATCACACTAACAAAGACTACACCTCACGTAGCGTAACATCGCACGACTCTGTGAAGAGGAAAATAAGAAAGGACCTGAAACTCTTCCCAAGAATTAAGATTAGTCCAATTTATTATTAAATTCTTCCCAAATTTTATTAATTATAAATGAATCCAATTTATATAAACCAAAAGAAATATTCATATTATTTTCAAAACTGCTTTTAATGAAACATGATTCTATTATATTTCTCTCAACCATGGAATTGCTTGATACAACCTTCTCAGCATTTTGAAAATCAATTGGATGGTTAAAATCTCTCACATGAATAAATAGAGCATTAGAATCTTGTCCAGTTCTAATGCTATATTTATGTTGTTTTAATCTTAGTTCAAGACTTTTACCAGTTTGACCAAAATAAACTTTATCGCATATTTTACAGGGAATCTTATAGACACATCCGTCAGCATTTTGGGAATTTTTATCAAAAGTCTTTTACTGTATCAAGATTTTAAATACAACTTTGATATTAAAATTCTTAAGAAGGAAGGCATATCAACCAAGTTTTCATGGTAAGGGAGAACCAACATATTTTTGGTTGAATAAGGTTGGTTGTCCCCTTTTGGATTGTAAAAAGTATTCCTAGCTATTTTAAAAGATTTATCAATTATGTTCCTTGTTAAATTAAATAGCTTAGCTCATTCTATAAATTTTACTGTTGAATTCGAAGTAAATAACTCATTGCCCTTCCTAGATGTTTTTATTATTAAGGGTAACATTGATTTTAAATTTAAAATTTACAGAAAACCTACAAATAATTGTTCCTATGTACACTATTAATCTTCACATCAAGATAGAGTTAAAGTGTCGGTTTTTTCTTCAATGTTTTTGAGAGCTTTACGTATTTGTAGTCCAGAGTTCATAGATGAAGAAATCTCTAAAATTTATGAAATAGCTAATGATTTAAAATACCCAAGAAACATAATTGATAAATCTTTAAAATAGCTAGGAATACTACAATCAAAAGGGACAACCAACCTTATTCAACAAAATATGTTGGTTCTCCTACCATGAACTGGTTGATATGCCTTCCTTTCTTAGAATTTACAATATCAAAGTTAGTCATTTAAAATCTTGATACAGTAAAAGACTTGATAAAAATTCCCCAAAATCTGACGATGTGTCTAAGTCTGTAAATATGCGATAAAGTTATTTTGGTCAAACTGACAAAAGTCTTGAACTAAGATTAAAACAACATAAAATATAGCATTGGGAACTGGACAAAGATTCTAATGCTATTTTCATGTGGAGATTTAACCATCAATTGATTTTCAAAATGCTAAAGAATTGTATCAAGCAAAGTCCATGGTTGGAGAAAATAATAGAATCATGTTTCATTAAAAGCAGTTTTGAATAATATGAATATTTCTTTAGTTTATATAAATTGGATTAATTATAATATAAATTGGGCCGGGAATTAATAATTGGACTAATCTTAATTCTTGGGAAGAGTTTCGGGTCCTTTCTTATTTTCCTCTTCACTGAGTCGTGCGATGTAGCCCACTGTGAGTGTAGTCTTTGTTAGTGTGATGTGACTGTGTGTAGTCTCGCCCCTTATATAAGCCCTTCTTGTCATGTTTCCTGTTATAGTTCCTTGATAATGTGAGTGAGTGGCGCTAATTCTTCTATTTTTTCATAGTGTTTTCTTGCATATTTTGATATCACCTGTTTACTGTGATCTTTTTGCATATATATATATATATATGTTCATTGCCGATTAATTAAAACTTGCTATTTTGGCTTAAATAGCAACGCTCACCTATATAAGACAAGCGAAAATTTGTTTATGCAATAATTTCGCCAAAATCATTTTTGAACATAACGAAAAAATATATTTCATTGTGTTTATTTATTATAAAATTAATGTTAACGTATCTAAAATATATTTTGTTGGGTTAGGCTAAATTAAATTGCGCTTTTTGTAATAAGGTTAGGTAGGTTTTCAAAGTTTCTCTTGGTACAAAATTATAAATTCTTACATTAACATAAATGAAAATATATCTTTAAACGTATAAGAGAAAACTTTAGAAAAGACGTAATTTTAGATGAGTTCTTGCTAATTGACCAGTTTTACTAAATGGCACGACATATATATATATATATATATGTCGTACCAATTAGAGCTAAAACTTGCGATTTGGCTTAAAGCAAAACTCACCTTGCCATATAAGACAAGTGAAAAATTGTGTATGAAATAATTTCGCAAAATCATGCTGAACATAACGAAAAAAAATATTTCATTGTGTTTGTTTATTATTTAATTAATGTTAACGTATCTAAAATATATTTAGTTGGGTTAGGCTAAATTAAATTGCCCTTGTTGTAATAAGGTTAGGTAGGTTTTCAAAGTTTCTCTTGGTACAAAATTATAAATTCTTACATTAACATAAATGAAAAAAATATATCTTTATACGTATAAGAGAAAATTTTAGAAAGGACTTAATTTTAGATGAGTTCTTGCTAATTGACCAGTTTTACCTAATCGGCACGACATATATATATATATATATATATATGTCGTGCCGATAGTAAAACTACGATTTAGGCTTAATTAGCAACGCTCACATTTGCCATATAAGACAAGTGAAAATTTGTGTATGCAATAATTTCGCTAAAATCATTCTGAACATAACGAAAAAAATATATTTAATTGTGTTTGTTTATTATTAAATTAATGTTAACGTATCTAAAATATATTTAGTTGGGTTAGGCTAAATTAAATTGCGCTTGTTGTAATAAGGTTAGGTAGGTTTTCAAAGTTTCTCTTGGTACAAAATTATAAATTCTTACAATAACATAAATTAAAAAAAATATGCTTTAAACCTATAAGAAAAATTTTAGAAAAGACTTAATTTTAGATGAGTTCTTGCTAATTGACCAGTTTTACCTAATCGGCACGACATATATATATATATAGGCATTTACTCTCTGGATCTCAACACTGAATCTCTGAAAGTGGAAGCTGGTCGCCCTGTGTTCCCTGGTTTCTATGATGAGTTTTTCACCCAGCTCTTTGAGAAACTTTAGAGCACACTTGCCCCATGCTCCAAGGGTCTCCGACCCTATTGGAATGAAGTTATAGCAAGGGAAAAGGCCTTCATATTTGCGAGTCTTCTGGGTCTCCTTGTGGCTGGCAGCTCCACCCTCTTCAGCTACGGAGTGTGGCAAGTAGAAGTCTGCCCTTGTAGCCAGCGAAGGTGTAGTCCCAAGCAGTCTGCTTACCATCCTTCCAGGGTAGCATAGTGGCTCTATCATTACGCTTGTGACTTCCATCAGACCTCTGCACTTGGGGTTCCCGTTGAGCTGGGCAACGGGCTGTGGCGAAGCTTCTCTTTATGATGTCATTGACCTCCTCATGTCTAGCATACTTCCCTTCTGATGTGTGACACACGAGTATATGAAGTCCGAATTGATCAGCCGTCACCCTGCCGCAAATACACCTATGTTCGGTGAGTATGGGGGCGGCTAGGCGAAGCGCAACACCAATCCGAATGGCCTGTTGTTCGAGTCGAGTCCCCAGAGAGGAATTGGGAACAGCTAGAAGGAAATCTCCAGAGTGTTGTGCCTTCACCGCTAGGAGACGAGCTTTGTCGTTTCCTGAAGCGTTGGTGAGCATTGTGTTGGCAATTTTTTCCATGATCGGTTTGTCCCAGGGGGACTGTTTGTGCTCTTTGGGAGAAGCTGGTCTACTGGAGGAGTCTGCCAGGATGTCCCACCGCACGGTTGCTTCAATGAACCTGGGGTCATGAGCTCCCACCAAATCTATCAAACGTTCAGGGATAATCTTCTTGACTAATCCTCAGGAGGCCAAACACGATGACAGAAATGCAGGTAAAGCTACCTGCGTTGCTTCGCACCCATACCTCCCAGTCGCACTGGGAGGGTTGCCTTTCTCCCATTGCCGATCATCTAGTGACAGATTAAGTGCCTTCTTAAGGTTGATCTCAGGTGTGCGTCATACTCGTATATATATATATATGTCGTGCCGATTAGGTAAAACTTGGGATTTTGGCTTAAATAGCAACGCTCCTCTTGCCATATAAGACAAGTGAAAATTTGTGTATGCAATAATTTCGTGAAAATCATTCTGACATAACGAAAAAATATATTTCATTGTGTTTGTTTATTATTAAATTAATGTTAACGTATCTAAAATATATTTAGTTGGGTTAGGCTAAATTAAATTGCCTTGTTGTAATAAGGTTAGGTAGGTTTTCAAAGTTTCTCTTGGTACAAAATATAAATTCTTACATTAACATAAATGAAAAAAATATATCTTTAAACGTATAGAAAATTTTAGAAATGCTTAATTTTAGATGAGTTCTTGTAATTGCCAGTTTTACTAATCGGTACGACATATATATATATATATATATATATATATATATATATATATATATATATATGTCGTGCCGATTAGGTAAAACTGGTCAATTAGCAGAACTCATCTAAATAGTCCTTTCTAAATTTCTCTTATACGTTTAAAGATATATTTTTCATTTATGTTAATGTAAAAATTTAATTTTGTACCAAGAAAACTTTGAACCTACTAACCTTATTACAACAACGCAATTTAATTTAGCTAACCTCTAAATATATTTTAGATCGTTAACTTAATTTAATAATAAACAAACCAATGAAATATATTTTTTCGTTATTTTCAGAATGATTTTGTGATTATTGCATACAAAATTTTCACTTGTCTTTACTGCAAGGAGAGCGTTGCTATTTAGGAAAATCATAGTTTTACCTAATCGCACATATATATATATATATATATATATATATATATATATATATATATATATATATATATATATATATATATATATATATATATATATATATATATATATACTATATATATATATATATATATATATATATATATATATATATATATATATATATATATATATACTATAATATATATATATTATATTTATATATATATATATATATATATATAT
>WNWK01024797.1:15000-29269 GCA_009830355.1 Cherax destructor
CGAAAAAATATATTTCATTATGTTTGTTTATTATTAAATTAATGTTAACGTATCTAAAATATATTTAGTTGGGTTAGGCTAAATTAAATTGAGCTTGTTGTAATAAGGTTAGGTAGGTTTTCAAAGTTTCTCTTGGTACAAAATTATAAATTCTTACATTAACATAAATGAAAAATATATATCTTTAAATGTATAAGAGAATTTTTTAGAAAGGACTTAATTTTAGATGAGTTCTTGCTAATTGATCAGTTTTACCTAATCGGCACGACATATATATATATATATATATATATATATATATATATATATATATATATATATATATATATATATATATATATATATATGCAAAAGATCACAGTAAACAGGTGATATCAAAATATGGAAGAAAACCACTATGAAAAATAAGAATTCCAAGCGCTTGGAATTCCTCTATCTTTTCATAGTGGTTTTCTTGCATATATATATATATATATATATATATATATATATATATATATATATATATATATATATATATATATATATATATATATATATATATATATATATATATATATATATATATATATATTAGGCCATACTTGCCATTGTGCTTGGGCATGTATGTGTATACACACTCGTTTCATGTTCGTACTAATTTTTTAATAGTTCTTGTTCTTGTGGTATATACATTGATCTCCATGGGGAAGCGGAGAAGGATCATTCCTCTGTAAGCAATTTTTGTCGAAAAAATTGGATGAAAATGCCGGGAGCAAGTGGCTAATAACCTCTTCTCCTGTATAAATTATTTGAGCGAAAGAGAAGGAAATTTTGAAGTTGGGCTGTTTGAATTTGCGTGGATGTGGTAGGGATGAGCTGAAAGAACTGTGACTGAATGAAAGTGGATGCTGCAGCTCTATGCAAGACAAAGCTAAGACGGGTAGATAAATTTCAGTTGAGGACGAATAAATAGGATTAAATGTGAAATATTAAATGATCAACTGTGGAAGAAATAGAGGGGTACAGGTGTATAAATTTAAGATTATGTGGATTAGAATATGAAATGGATGTGAGAAGTGGGTTATAATAAGCGCTTATTATAATTATAACACCATAACTAAGCACTAAACTCACAATGGTCATGCAGCTCTGCAATAAACGCTTATGTACCTGGGGCAAAAATTTTGCAGAGGAAAGAGATCGATTTGGAGAAATACTACTCTAATGTTTAGGAAGTTTACTATCAAATGAGAAAATAATGGTTTTGGGAGACCTAAATGCTAACGTGGGAGATAATGTTGTAGAAGGCATAGTAAGTAAATATGAAGTTCCATGAATAGATGATAATGTTTGGTAATAAGTAACATATTTTTTTCTTCAGGTAAAGAGAATCTCTGGGTAAGAGTTAAGCAAAGGTTAAGAAACTGATGGAGAAGATATGGGTAAGATACAAATTTGAGAAGATACCGTCCCATTTTCTTAGATACAGTTCCATCTTTATAAGTCACCAATACAAATTTTGTTAGACATTGCTTCATTTCCATAGTATCGCTTCACTTTTGTAAGATACCATTAAATTTTCTTAAATTATCATTCATTTGAAAGCATGAAAAACTCGACACTGTTTAAATATTTAAAATGCTAAATTATAAAAAAAACAGGCCTTAATATTATATGTAGATGAATATTATACTTAACAATGCTTGTATCAAAGAAATTATAAAAATACAAAATATTATACGACAATAACTTACAGTAACATATAATGAAGAGCTTCTGTACACCAAAATCATCTGCGATTGCTTGTGCAGAATAATGACGTCATGGCAAGTGTGTGTTTGGTGTGAAATTGTCCCTGAGGGACCCGTGACTAGTTTGGAGTGTAGTTGTCCACCCACCTGTGATACGCAGGTGTCTAGGCTGACAGGTATCACCTCTATTCGATGATGAACTTGCTGCGCTGATGAAACCTCCTTGAAACCTCCTTGCAGTGAAGAAACCCCAAGTATCGTAAGTCACTTGATAACAAACGAGACTTTTTTTTTATCCGACTTTTTGATCTAGTTGGAGGGTTAGAGTCATGACTTTATAGCTAGGCAAAGATGACTATAATGGAGTGTTTCTAAGATACACTGGTATCACTCAGGTCTATATTAGAAAACAATTGACTCACAAAATCGTGTTAATACGATTGCAATGCCTGCCATGGTTTGAACCCCACCCGTTCTGTGATATAATTAGATACTCAGATGGATCGTTGGTTAATAGGGTTTGAAGTCTATCAAGGGCCATTAGGGCTGCATATCCCCTGATCATCACCTGTCAAGAATGCTGAAGTGAAGTGTAAACACTCGGCTTATATACACTGAGAGACATATTTCATGGTGTATATTTGCCGCATTCACGCAGCTCACTTTGTTTATTAAACATAAGTGTTTGATGAGTAGCGAAGTCTAATAATGTCATTGTAAATTACTCAAGTAAGCGAATGTGGTTCCAGTAGCTGGAAGGAACTTGAGCTGGAGCTTGCCACAGAAATGTTGGTGTCGTCTCTAATAACCTGCATTGTGCTCACAGTGAGGGAACGCATGTTAATCTTGCTCGTAAGCATAGAGATGCACCTAGCAGGATCTATGTCATCAGGTCGTCTTGGTACAGTGGTAAACGCACTCGCCTGCTATTTTGAGGACTGATTCGTCGCTTGTTCGAATCCCACACATTGTGTGAGCTTCGTATTTGACATTTTTTAGAGGTGATTTACTTCTAATTGAAGAATAATCACTCTCGTAGAAAGGGAGCGAAAGGAATTGGTGAAAATTTAGAGTGAAAAAAAATCTTGAACTGACAATTAAGACTAAGGAAACTGAGATCTGGATATTTCCCCTATTGTTAGAAACCTTCATCTGCTGAAGATGGTCTCTGACTGAGACCGAAATACATATGGATCTCTTCATCTATGTCTTTTTTTTTTATCAGTGCGACCGATGTGTCACATTTCCTCGATTATTCTTCATGACGCTGTTCACGAAACCAATATGTGAAAAACTGAACCTAAATAAAGTGTATATACAAGTGAACAAAGTGTATACACACGTGAACAAGGTTATACACGTGAACAAGGTTATACACGTGAACATGGTTATACACGTGAACAAAGTGTATGCACACGTTAACAAAATGTATACACACGTGAACAAAGTGCGTATACACGTGAACAAAGTGCGTACACACGTGAACAAAGATTATACACAAGTGAACAAATCTGTACACAAGTGAACAAAGTGTGTACACAAGTGAATAAAGTGTGTACATAAGTGAACAAAGTGTGTACACACGTGAACAAAGTGTGTACACACGTGAACAAGGTTATACACACGTGAACAAAGTTTATACACACGTGAACAAGGTTATACACACGTGAACAAAGATTATACACACGTGAACAAGTGTATGCACACGTGAACAAAGTGTATGCACACGTGAACAAAGTGTATGCACACGTGAACAAAGTGTATGCACACGTGAACAAAGTTTATACACAAGTGAACAAAGTGTGTACACAAGTGAACAAAGTGTGTACACAAATGAACAAAGTGTGTACACACGTGAACAAAGTGTATGCACACCACATGAACAAAGTGTGTACACAGAGAACAAGGACCCATGCTTGGAAAATAGACCGATGGAGTATCTCAGAACCTGTAAAAATATTTTTTAGATGGTGTGAAGCGAACCGTGAACATCATCCCTGAGGTGTCATGTTTATACCTGATGATGTGAGCCGGGGAGCCAGGAGAAGGCCTCGCTCACCTGACCAACACAACAAAAATGGCAGGCTACTTAACTTCAAGCTAGGGCCGGTAACGTAGTTTAAAAAGTGCGTCTTGCCCACACTTACACACACACACACACACACACACACACACACACACAAACAAACATACACAAACACACACACACCTGCGACTCGTCTACACTCCAGTGTCATGTCCACACACCTGTGTTTCGTCCGCACACCTGTGCCTCATCTCCATTCAGGAGTTTTATCAACACCTGTCTGAGATACGTCCTCTAAGAGAAAGTATTCATTGAACTTGATCTAAATCATAAGATGAATAATAATATCTTTATTTACTACAAGTACATGTACAAGGTATACAGTCCTAGTTGACATCACTGACATACTACTATATAGAAAGCCACTTGTTATGCAGAGCATTTCTGGCAAATTAGGTCAGTTTTTCCCCAGGATACGACCCAAACCAGTCGACTAACACCCAGGTACCCATTAATACTGATGGGTGAACATGGACAACCGGTGTAAGTAAACACGCCCAATATTTTCACCTTTGCCGGGAATCGAACCTGGACCCTCACCGTGTGAAGCGAGAGCTTTTGCCACCAGGCCACGGGATTCCATATAATAATAGCTACAGGTTGATGAATGATTCATGCGCAACAACTGAATATCTTTATTCAGCGACGTTTCGCTCGTGCAGCAGCCTATATCAGTATACGTCAAAGGTATGAAGACGGAGCCTTTCATGCTTAAACTGACTCATGCTTCTGTTATAGATTGATAAATCCTGCTGCACGGGCGAAACATCTCTCATTAAAAACAATCTGATGTTACACATGTCTTATTCACGAGCTGGATACGAGAAAAGTAAAGGAATGTAAGTCGGAACTTAGTGAACCTTTGGCTAGTCTTCTCAACATATCTCTACAAACTGGCATAGTACCAGATAAGTGTAAAATGGCAAATGTGATGACTATCTACACAGCAGGTGACAGGTCCTCAGCTTCGAACTACAGACCAATAAGCTTAATCTCCGCAGTGGAAAAATTGATGGAATCTATAATTGCCGAGGCTATTCGTAGCCACATTGAAAGGCATAAACTGAATTAATTAATCTCAGCACGGTTTTACAAAGGGGCGTTCCTGCCTTACAATCTTACTGGTTTTTTTCACTAAGGTATTTGAGGAGTTGGATCACGGTAATGAATATGATACTGTGTATATGGACTTCAGTAAGGGTTTTGACAGAGTCCCACATCGGAGACTATTGAGGAAAGTCGAGCACACGGAATAGGACGAAAACATTTTTCCTGGATAAAGGCGTGGCTGACAGATAGGCAACAGAGTGGGGAAGCGTCACAAGCGGTGTTCCACAGGGGTCAGTGTTGGGCCCCTTGTTGTTCACAATTTACATAAACGATATAGATGAGTGTATAAATAGCGACATAAGCAAGTTTGCCGATGACACCAAAATAGGCCATCGAATTCATTCTGACGAAGACACTAGAGTGCTCCAGGAAGATCTCAATAGACTGGTGCAGTGGTCGGTGAAGTAGCAAATACAGTTTAACATAGACAAATGCAAAGTTCTAAGCCTTGGAAAGGTAAATAACCATGATTCTTATAAAGTAAATAATTTAGATCTAAATATATCTGATTGCGAAAAAGATTTGGGAGTTCTGGTTAGTAGTAGTCTAGAACCCAGGCAACAGTGAGTAAGTATTCGAAATAAAGCGAACAGAATTCTTGGCTTCATATCAAGACGTATAACTAGCAGGAGTCCGCAGATTATTCTTCAACTTTATATATGGAAATAAATGGTATAAAATACCGACACAATAGAAAAATAAACACATAGGCAGTATAATGTGATCCTTTATTGACAACGTTTCGTCCACGCAGTGGGCTTTATCGAGTCACAGACAGATCTACCTGGATAAAAGTTACACGAGTATATATAGGATATAGTCAGGTGGAGAATGCTGCATGTGATAGTCTTCAAAGTAGTGTGATACAACCAAGGTTGTAACTATCACACAACCAAGGTTGTAACTATCACAACCAAGGTTGTAACTATCACAACCAAGGTTGTAACTATCACACAACCAAGGTTGTAACTATCACACAACCAAGGTTGTAACTATCACACAACCAAGGTTGTAACTATCACACAACCAAGGTTGTAACTATCACACAACCAAGGTTGTAACTATCACACAACCAAGGTTGTAACTATCATACAACCAAGGTTGTAACTATCATACAACCAAGGTTGTAACTATCACACAACCAAGGTTGTAACTATCACACAACCAAGGTTGTAACTATCACACAACCAAGGTTGTAACTATCACACAACCAAGGTTGTAACTATCATACAACCAAGGTTGTAACTATCACACAACCAAGGTTGTAACTATCACACAACCAAGGTTGTAACTATCATACAACCAAGGTTGTAACTATCACACAACCAAGGTTGTAACTATCACACAACCAAGGTTGTAACTATCACACAACCAAGGTTGTAACTATCATACAACCAAGGTTGTAACTATCACACAACCAAGGTTGTAACTATCACACAACCAAGGTTGTAACTATCACACAACCAAGGTTGTAACTATCATACAACCAAGGTTGTAACTATCACACAACCAAGGTTGTAACTATCACACAACCAAGGTTGTAACTATCACACAACCAAGGTTGTAACTATCATACAACCAAGGTTGTAACTATCACACAACCAAGGTTGTAACTATCACACAACCAAGGTTGTAACTATCATACAACCAAGGTTGTAACTATCACACAACCAAGGTTGTAACTATCACACAACCAAGGTTGTAACTATCACACAACCAAGGTTGTAACTATCACAACCAAGGTTGTAACTATCACACTACCAAGGTTGTAACTATCACACAACCAAGGTTGTAACTATCACACAACCAAGGTTGTAACTATCACACAACCAAGGTTGTAACTATCACAACCAAGGTTGTAACTATCACACAACCAAGGTTGTAACTATCACACAACCAAGGTTGTAACTATCACACAACCAAGGTTGTAACTATCACACAACCAAGGTTGTAACTATCACACAACCAAGGTTGTAACTATCACACAACCAAGGTTGTAACTATCACACAACCAAGGTTGTAACTATCACACAACCAAGGTTGTAACTATCACACAACCAAGGTTGTAACTATCACACAACCAAGGTTTTAACTATCACACAACCAAGGTTGTAACTATCACACAACCAAGGTTGTAACTATCACACTACCAAGGTTGTAACTATCACAACCAAGGTTGTAACTATCACACAACCAAGGTTGTAACTATCACAACCAAGGTTGTAACTATCACTGTAACGTCACTGAAGCTAAAACCTTGTCTAGTTTTATAAATAGGTTAAACAAATACATGAGTGGGTGTGGGTGGGTGTGAGTTGGACCTGCCTCGCATGTGTGTGTGCGTGTGTGCGTGTGTGTGTGTGTGTACATACATACAAATACTAGAACCATGTGTGGGCTTATAAATATTCACTTACACTGGTAGATTCGTCAGTGTGGCAGCCACGCCGCTCAGTATTGAGGATGATGTTTGCTGCGTCAGTCACTTTAGAACCTAAGAAAGAATGGGCACTGCAGCATGCCTGCTGGCCCATGCGAGGCAGGTCCAACTCACACCCACCCACACCCACTCATGTATATATATATATATATATATATATATATATATATATATATATATTATATATATATATATATATATATATATATATATATATATATATATACATACATACATACATACAAATTACCAAACATCTTGAAGATAATAAAGGTTTTCTAAATACCAAAGATATAACACTAATATTAATTAAAATAATTAATATTTATCACATAGAGTGAGGAAGGAGTTAATATGAAATAAAGTCTCATAAACAAATAAAGAGAGCGAGAATTATCTCTGATTAACGACACATTTTCAGGAAGCGTAAGTCCGTCCTCAGAAATGTGATCAATATGTCGGAGAGGTTCACGTAAATATGACAGGAAATAGACAGACGGGACGAGAGCATGTTTCTTGATAGTAAGAAAGCTTCTTGACACGAAACCCCACCAGCGGCCGAGCGACACAGCCTCTTGGTTAGGTAAGATTCGTTAGAGAACAGCACAAATGTTTTTGAGCGCTGGGCTTCGTCTTATGATGGCCCTCCGGTGGAGCTCTCGGCCAGCTTACCGAGGCCTTCCACTGACTTACCCGTCCTCCCCTGTTAAAAAAATGAAGGAAACACGGCAACCTGCCAAGAACATCAAAGGACTAGACGAAGGAATAAGTGAGCAAAAGAGAGCAGAGAGCTGGGAGGTCGCGCTGAACACGGAAATGATGACCAAGACTCGTGTGCCAGAACAAGATTTAATTGGGACAAAGTTTCGCTCACGTTAGAGCAAAATGTCGCCACACTAAACTCTTGCTCTGCTACACGTATCTCTGTCTTCAGATAGCAGAATCTTGATGAGAGAGCGTGTTCAGACTGAAGGAACGTCGCCAGTGTAGCACCACAAGTTTGCGTTCTGAAACCCATATTATTCCTGTCAAATACATTGACATATTGATCCAGAATCTTGTGTGTCAATATTTGCAAGCTATTCTAAGCTCGCAAGAAGAACTGAAACAGACGAGGAAGGCAGTAACCTGCACGTCACCCCAGGCTACAGGAATGGTTAGAAAAACTGGCTGTTCGTACTCAACCCAAGTAAATTAGGAGAAAATACAAGGAGACCAGATTTATCACATGATGCCAACATGAACCGAGAAACCTAAGAATGGTTCTCAGACACCTAATTTACACAACACATGTAATACCTGTTCTTCAACGAACGAGTGTTGAAATGCCCGGACGAATGTGCATCATACGAACGATCGTGTAAAACACTAGCTTGCGTATGTATAGACGCTCGGGAGTGTGATGATTGAGTGTGCAGCAACCGAGCGAACGAAATTGGAATAATGAACGAGCGCTCAGCTAGGGAACGTACGTGCAAACGGCAGAACGCACGTACCGCTAGCGAAATACCGGACTTAAGCGCGTGAACAAGAAAGCGTGCAACAAGCACAATAGCCTCGCATAAACAAACGAACGAACGAACGAGAGGGAACAAAAAGACCAGGAAAAACAAACTGCAGTGACAGACTGACCTCCTCATCCTCCTCAAACTCCTCCTCCATATCCTCAACCACCTCCAACCTCCTTCTCAGTCATCACCACCTCGTCCTCCTCCTCCTTCTCCTCTTTATCATCACTTGCTCTTCCTCCTCAACCACCTCCTTTTCAGCCACCTCCTCCTCCTCTTCCTTGCGACACCGAACAGCACCCTCCTGAAGGGAGACTGACGAAGGCTACAGAAGTCTATCGGGCGAAGGTAATGAATGCAGATTAGGCCACCACGCCGTCAAATTGGCACGGCAAGGCGGCGAATCCCACGCCAATTTTATTTGCATCTCATTTGGGCGTCTAGGAAGAAGAGACGGAGAGGATACGGTAAAGAAAAAAGCTAGCAGCGAGGGGAAGCACCGATATGGTGGGAACAAGGAGGGGAAGAAGTGGGCTCACAGGTGCTAGTCTTGAGGGAAGCTTTAAGAGGGATGAGGGGAAAGATTGGGCAAGAATGAGGGCAGAGATTGTTGTGGGGATGAGGGGGGAAATTGGGTAAGGATAAGGGTAAAGATTGTGTAGAGACAGGGGGAAAGACTGGGGTAGAAATGAGGGGGAAAGATTGAATAGGGATTAGGGGAAAGATTAGCGTAGGGAAGAGGGGAAATATTGGGTAGGATTGAGAGGAAAACTGGGTAGGGATGGAAGGAAAAATTGTGGGAATGGATTGGAAAGAGATAGTGATGGATCGAAAATTGATGAAAATAGATTGGGAAGGTATGGGGATGGAGCAGAAAGGGAATAGAAATAATTGGATAGGGATGCAAATGCGATTGTAAGGGATGCTGATAGATTGAGGATGGATTGGGAAGGGGTTGAAATGGATTGGAAAGGGATGGGGATATGTTGCGTAGGGACGGGAATGGTTTTGAAAGGGATGAGGATGGATTGGGAAATGATGGAGATGAATTGGAAATGGATTGGAAAAGATTCGATAGAGAAGAGAATGGACTAAGAAGGAATGGTGATGGATTGAGAAGGGACGAGAATGTATTTGGAGGGAACTGGAATGGATTGAAAATAAATAGGATAAAGATGAATTGGGTAGGGATAGATATGGACTAGGAAGGAATAGGGAGGAATGGATGGGGAGTGAGAAGAGAGGTATAAACGTTTGTGGAATTAGCACTTTTCATAAAATAATAATATTATTAATAATAATAATAATAATAATAATAATAAGAAGAAGAAGAATATTCCAATTACCCAATTTTCTAGTGTCATCTTTGTTCTCCTCCCGTGTTGCTTCTTGTTCCATCCATTATTACTGTCCTAGAGTTCCTGTTGCTTCTTGTTCCATTCATTACTACCGACCTAGAGTTCCTGTTGCTTCTTGTTCCATCCATTACTACCGTCCTAGAGTTCCTGTTGCTTCTTGTTCCATCCATTACTACCGTCCGAGAGTTTCTGTTGCTTCTTGTTCCATCCATTACTACCGTCCTAGAGTTCCTGTTGCTTCTTGTTCCATCCATTACTACCGTCCGAGAGTTTCTGTTGCTTCTTGTTCCATCCATTACTACCGTCCGAGAGTTTCTGTTGCTTCTTGTTCCATCCATTACTACCGTCCTAGAGTTCCTGTTGCTTCTTGTTCCATCCATTACTACCGTCCGAGAGTTTCTGTTGCTTCTTGTTCCATCCATTACTACCGTCCTAGAGTTCCTGTTGCTTCTTGTTCCATCTATTACTACCGTCCTGGAGTTCCTGTTGCTTCTTGTTCCATCTATTAGTACTGTCCTAGAGTTCCTATTGCTTCTTGCTCCATCCATTACTACCTTCCTAGAGACCATGTTGTTTCTTGTTCAATCCATTACTACCGTCCTAGAGTTCCTGTTGCTTCCTGTTCCATCCATTACTACCGACCAAGAGTTGCTGTTGCTTCTTGTTCCATCCATTACAACCGTCCTAGAGATCCTGTTGCTTCTTGTTCCATCTATTAATAAAGTCCTAGAGTTCCTGTTGCTCTTTGTTCCATCCATTACTACCGTCCTAGAGTTCCTGTTGCTTCTTGTTCCATCCATTACAACCATCCTAAAGTTCCTGTTGCTTCTTGTTCCATCCATTACTACCATCTTACAGATCCTCTTGCTCCTTGTTCCATCCATTACTACCGTCCTAGAGTTCCTGTTGTTCCTTGTTCCATCCATTACTACTGTCCTAGAGTTCCTGTTGCTTCTTGTTCCATCAATTACTACTGTCCTAGAGTTTCTGTTGCTTCTTGTTCCATCCATTACTACCGTCCTAGAGTTTCTGTTGTTCCTTGTTCCATCCATTACTACCGTCCTTGAGTTCCTGTTGCTTCTTGTTCCATCCATTACTACCGTTCTAGAGTTCCTGTTGCTCTTGTTCCATCCATTACTACCGTTCTAGAGTTCCTGTTGTTCCTTGTTCCATCCATTACTACCGTTCTAGAGTTCCTGTTGCTCCTTGTTCCATCCATTACTACCGTTCTAGAGTTCCTCTCCTCCTCAGTAGACTGAATTCAGTAAGGTCTTCTATCCATTTCTTGGAGTTCCTCTCCTCCAGTACGTCCTAGAGTCTTGTTCTTCTCATCATACTACCTTCCTGAGTCCTGTTGTTCTGTTCCATCCATTACTAGTCCTGAGTTCCTGTCTCCTGTCCAATTACTGAATTGCTGTTAGTCCACTACCTCCTAGGAGTTCCTCTGCTTCTTGTCATAGTAATACAGTCCTAGAGTTCCTGTTGTTTGTTCCATCATTACTACCTCTAAGTTCCTGCTTGTTCCATCCATTCACCTCCTAAGCCTAATGTTGTTCATATACTACCATCTAAGTCCCTCCCTTGTCATCCACCACTACCCTCCTCAGATGATTGTGTTATCCTGTTCCTCCAGTAATGAATGGAGTAGTCACTACCATCCTGGAGTTCCTCTCTCGTAAACCAGTACTACTCTGATTTCGTATGATTGTAGTATCACTACCCCTGGAGTTCTTCCGTTGAATGCAGTTACTACCTCCTGAGTTCCTCTCCTCACGTAATGAATGGCAGTAGTCACTACCATCCTGAGAGTTCCATCATCACTCTAGTAATGAATGCGAGTAGTCATCTACCATCCTGGAGTCCTCTCCGTAGAATCAGATACAATCTGATTCCTCCCAGTAATGAATGGAGTAGTCTACGTACCATCCTGGAGTTCCTCTCCTCAGTAATGAATGAGTAGTCACTACTCCATCTAGAGTGTCCTACTCCTCCAGTAATCGGAATGAAGTAGTCACTACGCATCCTGAAGAGTTCCTCCCCCAGTAATGAGGAGAGTTTGAAGATGGAGGTCACTACACGAGTCCTGGAGTTTTCTCTCTCAGTAATGAATAGAGTAGGGGTTTTTATACCATCTGGTTCTCTCCAGTAATGAATGCAGTAGTCACTACCATCCTGGAGTTCCTCTCCTCCAGTAATGAATGCAGTAGTCATTACCATCGTCCAGTATTGAAAATTCAAGGAACCATTTTCTGGCCGATAAGATTCAATTCTCAGCCTCCACAGCATCAGTTATATCCTGAGATGACGACGGGAAGGTGAAGAGGATGGATGATGAAGGAGGAGGAAGAGGAGGAGGAGGAAGAGGAGGAGGAGGAAGAGGAGGAGGAGGAAGAGGAGGAGGAGGAAGAGGAGGAGGAAGATGAAGATGAAGAGGAGGAAGAGAACGAGGAGGAAGATTAGAAGTAGGAAGACGAGGAGGAGGAGGATTAGCATCAGGATGAGGAGGAAGAGGACAGCAAATCTTCAATAAACTACAGTATACACACATAACAACTACACCCCCACCACAACCCCACACCATCAACCCAACAACACCATCCCGACACCACTAACCCTACACCACAAACTCCACACCACCATCCCAACACCACGAACCCCACACCACCAACCCCCTCCAACTCCACATCCCCATCACCAACCACCCCAAAACCCCACTTATCAACCACATACCACAATCCACCCACCAACCCCACCCCCCCACCCCCAAACCCCACACCCCCAAACCCAACACTACGACCTCCCCCAAACAACCCCACCCCCAACCCCACCCAAACCCCATCCACCAACCCCACACTACCAACCCCACTCTCCCAACCCAACACCCCCAAACCCCACCCCCCAAACCCCAACACCACCAACCCCACACCACCGAACCCCACCAACCCCATTCCCAAACCCAACACCACCCCCCCCACCCACCCTCCACCCACCACCCCAAAACCATCAACCTCACCAAAACCGCACACCCCCCAACTCAACATAAACCCCCACCCCAAACCCCCCACACCACCAACCCCACCCAAATCCCCACCCCCCAAACCCCCACGAAAAAACCCACCAAAAACCCCACACACAAACCACACCACCAACCCCACACCCCCAAATTCCACCCCAAACCCCACCCACCAACTGCACACAACCAACCCCCCCCAATCCCCCACCACCAACCCAACAAGACCACCCATCCAACAACCCCACCCCCCAAACCCCACCAAACCCCCACTACCAACCCCACCCACCCCCCCATCCACCAACCCACACTACCAACCCCACCCAACCCCATTTCCCCCCCCAACCCAAAACCCCACACCACCAACCCATCACCCCCCCCACACCCCCAAACCCAACCCCCCAAACCCCCACACCACCAACCCAACACCACTAACCACACCCACCAACTCCCCACCATCCCAACACCATCAACCCCATAACCAACTGCACCCCCAACTCCACATAAACCCCCCCCAAACCCCTCACCACCAACCCTGTGGAGAAAATTCCCCAAAGGAGGGGATGGCCCTTTCTACCCTTGGTAAGGGCCCCACCCTTTCCCCCCTTTGGGAAAGGGGGCCAGACAGGCGAGTCGGTTGCGAAAAAAAATTTCTCATACCAGATGTACTGACCACAGTGTGCCCCGTGGTTGCCCAAAGTAGCAGCGAGTGTATATGTGAGTCAATAGCATATAGATAAATGTAACTCGCCGTAACAGGAAAATTATAGTAAACTGCTGTATTGTTTCTACACTTGAAATTACAATCATGTGTTCCAGTGATCAAAGTATTTAGAGAACACAAGCTTTTATTGCCACTTGTAGCAGCATGTAGCAATTGTTGAACTTTTGCTGATGTCAGCGATACAACCCCACGAGGCACCACGAGGCTGCACCAAAAGGCTGCACCACGGGTGCACGAGGCTGCACCACGGGCTGCACGGGTCAGATTGAAATCGGCCACGGAAAGGAAGGGGCCGGACTG
>WNWK01024798.1:0-15000 GCA_009830355.1 Cherax destructor
GGTATGTATTGTAAAAACAACAATTATAGATAATTTATAGCGTATATTACGTATGTATTAAGTGTTAATTCTTTTCTCATGTGTATGGATCTTCAAAGAAGGTCATATGATTAACAAAAAGGCACAATACCATGACTGGAACAATACACAACAACCTGCACATAGAAAGAGGAGCTTACGACAACGTTTCGGTCCGTCTTGGATCATTTACAAAGTCCTTTGTGTTAATGTGACTTTGTAAATGGTCCAAGTTGGACCGAAACGTCGTCGTAGCTCCTCTTCTATGTGCGGTTGTGTGTGTAAGGTCATATGATATGTTAATATTGTAAAGTTGTCAATGTTTTACATAAAAGTTGTCTGTAAAAAATAATTGTTTGGGGGGTAATTACTTGTATGTATCATGTGGTGTATGATGTCTACTTCAACATGTAAGTTTTTTATTTATATCGTTATGTTTATCGTATGTTATTGTATGTCACGTGTGAGGTTTCATTGTAGGTGAGATGAAGGCTCATTACCTATTAATATGCTGAGGCAATCTGTATTTTATTTTTGTTGTACGTATATATTTCATTTGGTTGTTATTTTCATTATCTTAGGTAGGGTTAGGGGATGGGTGTTTAGATTTTGCGTATGCAGTTTGGACGGTGTTTTTTAGTAGCATTATCACAGGTTACTGATGACAGTTTTATGTTTCTGTTGTTAATATTTGTTCCGTTTGCATGTTTGTTTGTTTGTTAATTTTTTTTGTTTATTGGTATGGCATTGCACTGTCTTGTGTTATGTATTTGTATGTATATGTTTTTTTAAATAAAATAAAGAAAAATTAGATTCATTGGTAAGAATTCTCTTAAGAACTCTTTTTTCGACATATTCCATATTCGGATTGCTGAGGACTGGTAAAAGAGTATTTCCCATTGCCATACCAAACTACTGCAGGTAAAACTCGTTAATAAACACAAACTTTGTATCCGAGATGCAAAGCTTAATAAGCTCAGTGACTACTGGGACAGCTAATGGTAAATTTTAATTATGGAGATCTTCAGATAAGGAAGCTTAATAAGTCTCGTAAACAATGATGCAACATCAAAAGTAATTATTTTGTAATTATTTTAGTCAGTCATTGTGCTTAATTTATCAAATAAATCAATATTATTTGAAACGATAAAGTTGGAAACTTTCCCAACAGTTGGCCTCAGTATATCTTATAACAATTTTGATAATTTGTAAACGACTGAGACAATGGAGTAAATAATGGGTCAGACTGTAATATCTGGTATGTGTGTTTTAATTAATTCATACATATATGATAAAGATGGAGTGGTGGTCATGACTTTCAGTTATTATTATAATCAAAAGAGGCGCTAAACCACAGGGGTCATACAGCGCCGCTTGACTTTCAGAATTCATTTTATTGTATTTAAAGTTAATATTACCTGAATCTAAGGGATTCTTCCTGAGTTTGCACTAAGTATTCGTATCATTCAAAACATTAATCATATTAAATTCGTAAACAGATTTCCTCAAAAATTCTACTGCATTTATTTTATATGATTTAATAATATGATTTGTTTTAATATTTATAAGAATTTCGTATTACATAAAAAATCTCTGCGATCTTTCAGATCTTGCCCAGCGATCTACAAGATCAAGCTCTGTGTCACACAAGATCAAGCTCTGTGTCACACAAGATCAAGCTCTGTGTCACACAAGATCAAGCTCTGTGTCACACAAGATCAAGCTCTGTGTCACACAAGATCTTCCTCTGTCATCTTAGATCTTCGTCTTCCAGATCTTGCTTAGTGATATATTAGATGTTGCTCTACGGCTTCCTGGACTTTGCTGTGACATCTCCTCAAAGATCGTAATGGACTTCTGGGCGACTCCTGGTCAAGGTACCAGTGAGGAAGTTGTCACCATCACTACACCACTGGTCAGAGTACCAGTGAGGAGGTTCTGACCATCACTACTCCACTGGTCTCGGTACCAGTGAGGAGGTTGTCACCATCACTACACCACTGGTCAAGCTACCAGTGTGGAGGTTCTCATCATCACTACAAAACTGGTCATGGTACCAGTGAGAAGGTTCTCACCATCACTGCAACACTAGTAAAAGGTACCAGTGAGGAGGTTGTCACCATCACTACAACATTGATCAAGTTACCAGTGAGGAGGTTGTTACCATCACTACACTACTGGTCAAGGTACCAGTAAGGAGGCTGTCACCATCACTATAACATTGGTCAAGGTACCAGTGTGTAGGTTGTTAACATCACTATAACTTTGGTCAAGGTACCAGTGAAAAGGTTGTCACTGGTGGTCTGGTGGCTAAAGCCTCCTTCACACGGCGAGGGCCTGGGTTCGATTCCCAGCCAGGGCAGAAACATTGGGCGTGTTTCTTACACCTGTTGTCTATGTTCCCATCAGTAAAATGGGTACCTGGTGTTAGTCGACTGATGTGAGTCGCATCCTAGGACACTGACCTAATCTGCCCGAAATGCTCAGCATAACAAGGGACTTTCTATATAGTAGTATGTCACTGATGTCAGCTAGGCCTGTATATCATGTACATGTACTTGTAGTAAATAAATATATTATTATTATTATTATCACTACATCAAGCGTCAAGGTTCCAGTGAGGAGGTTGTCACCATCACTGCAACACTGGTCAAGGTACAAGTGAAGAGGTTGTCACTATCACTGCACCACTGGTCAAGGTGCCAATGAGGAGGATGTTACTATCACTGCACCACTGGTCAAGGTGCCAGTGAGGAGGTTGTCACCATCACTGCACCACTGGTCAAGGTGCCAGTGAGGAGGTTGTCACCATCACTGCAACACTGGTCAAGGTACCAGTGAGGAGGTTGTCACCATCACTGCAACACTGGTCAAGGTACCAGTGAGGAGGTTGTCACCATCACTGCAACACTGGTCAAGGTACCAATGAGGAGGATGTTACTATCACTGCACCACTGGTCAAGGTGCCAGTTAGGAGGTTCTCACCATCACTGCACCACTGGTCAAGGTGCCAGTGAAGAGGTTGTCACCATCACTGCACCACTTGTCAAGGTGCCAGTGAGGAGGTTGTTATCATCACTGCACCACTGGTCAAGGTACCAGTGAGGAGGATGTTACCATCACTGCACCACTGGTCAAGGTACAAGTGAAGAGGTTGTCACCATCACTGCACCACTGGTCAAGGTTCCAGTGAGGAGGTTGTCACCATCATGCACCACTGGTCAAGGTGCCAGTGAGGAGGTTGTCACCATCACTGCACCACTGGTCAAGGTGCCAGTGAGGAGGTTGTTATCATCACTGCACCACTGGTCAAGGTACCAGTGAGGAGGATGTTACCATCACTGCACCACTGGTCAAGGTACAAGTGAAGAGGTTGCCACCATCACTGCACCACTGGTCAAGGTTCCAGTGAGGAGGTTGTCACCATCATGCACCACTGGTCAAGGTGCCAGTGAGGAGGTTGTCACCATCACTGCACCACTGGTCAAGGTACAAGTGAAGAGGTTGTCACCATCACTGCACCAATGGTCAAGGTACCAGTGAGGAGGTTGTTATCATCACTGCACCACTGGTCAAGGTACCAATGAGGAGGTTGTCACCATCACTGCAATACTGGTCAAGGTACAAGTGAAGAGGTTGTCACCATCACTGCACCACTGGTCAAGGTGCTAGTGAGGAGGTTGTTATCATCACTGCACTACTGGTCAAGGTACCAGTGAGGAGGATGTCACCATCACTGCAACACTGGTCAAGGTACCAATGAGGAGGATGTTACCATCACTGCACCACTGGTCAAGGTGCCAGTGAGGAGGTTGTCACCATCACTGCACCACTGGTCAAGGTGCCAGTGAGGAGGTTGTCACCATCACTGCACCACTTGTCAAGGTGCCAGTGAGGAGGTTGTTATCATCACTGCACCACTGGTCAAGGTACCAGTGAGGAGGTTGTCACCATCACTGCTCCACTGGTCAAGGTACCAGTTAGGAGGTTGTTACCATCACTGCACCACTGGTCAAGGTACCAGTGAGGAGGTTGTCACCATCACTGCTCCACTGGTCAAGGTACCAGTTAGGAGGTTGTCACCATCACTGCACCACTGGTCAAAGTACCAGTGAGGAGGTTGTCACCATCACTGCACCACTGGTCAAGGTACAAGTGAGGAGGTTGTCACCATCACTGCACCACTGGTCAAGGTGCCAATGAGGAGGTTGTCACCATCACTGCACCACTGGTCAAAGTGCCAGTGAGGAGGTTGTTATCATCACTGCACCACTGGTCAAGGTACCAATGAGGAGGTTGTCATCATCACTGCAGCACTGGTCAAGGTACCAGTTAGGAGGTTGTCACCATCACTGCACCACTGGTCAAAGTACCAGTGAGGAGGTTGTCACCATCACTGCACCACTGGTCAAGGTACAAGTGAAGAGGTTGTCACCATCACTGCACCACTGGTCAAGGTTCCAATGAGGAGGTTGTCACCATCACTGCACCACTGGTCAAGGTACCAGTGAGGAGGTTGTCATCATCACTGCACCACTGGTCAAGGTTGTCACCATCACTGCACCTCTGGTCAAGGTACCAGTGAGGAGGTTGTCATCATCACTGCACCACTGGTCAAGGTTGTCACCATCACTGCACCACTGGTCAAGGTACCAGTGTGGAGGTTGTCACCATCACTGCATCACTGGTCAAGGTACCAGTGAGGAGGTTGTCACCATCACTGCACCACTGGTCAAGGTACCAGTGAGGCGGTTGTCACCATCACTGCACCACTGGTCAAGGTACAAGTGAGGAGGTTGTCACCATCACTGCACCACTGGTCAAAGTACCAGTGAGGAGGTTGTCACCATCACTGCACCACTGGTCAAGGTACAAGTGAAGAGGTTGTCACCATCACTGCACCACTGGTCAAGGTGCCAGTGAGGAGGTTGTTATCATCACTGCACCACTGGTCAAGGTACCAATAAGGAGGTTGTCATTATCACTGCAGCACTGGTCAAGGTACCAGTGAGGAGGTTGTCACCATCACTGCTCCACTGGTCAAGGTACAAGTGAAGAGGTTGTCACCATCACTGCTCCACTGGTCAAGGTACCAGTGAGGAGGTTGTCACCATCACTGCTCCACTGGTCAAGGTACCAGTTAGGAGGTTGTCACCATCACTGCACCACTGGTCAAAGTACCAGTGAGGAGGTTGTCACCATCACTGCACCACTGGTCAAGGTACAAGTGAAGAGGTTGTCACCATCACTGCACCACTGATCAAGATGCCAATGAGGAGGTTGTCACCATCACTGCACCACTGGTCAAGGTACCAATGAGGAGGTTGTCACCATCACTGCATCACTGGTCAAGGTACCAGTGAGGAGGTTGTCACCATCACTGCACCAGTGTTCAAGGTACCAGTGAGGAGGTTGTCACCATCACTGCACCACTGGTCAAGGTACCAGTGAGGAGGTTGTCACCATCACTGCAGCACTGGTCAAGGTTGTCACCATCACTGTACCACTGGTCAAGGTTGTCACCATCACTGCACCACTGGTCAAGGTTGTCACCATCACTGCACCTCTTGTCAAGGCTGTCACCATCACTGCACCACTGGTCAAGGTTGTCACCATCACTGCACCACTGGTCAAGGTTGTCACCATCACTTCACCACTGGTCAAGGTTGTCCCCTATTACTGCACCACTGGTCAAGGTTGTCACCATCACTGCACCACTGGACAAGGTTGTCATCATCACTGCACCACTGGTCAAGGTTGTCACCATCACTGCACTTGCCGTGCTTCTGCTGTTTGGTCGACAAATGTTTTCTTAGCGTGTTGTTGTATTGGCTTTATGATTACGTCGACCATGAGTCAGATGATTATGTACCTTGTGAATGTGAGCCTTTGCTGGACCTGGACCTGGACCTAGAATGGATCTGGACCTGGGCCTGATACTGTGCTGGACCTGGACCTAGGATAGATCTGGACCTGTTCCTGAACCTCTGCTGGATCTAGACTTGACCCTAGACCTAGACTTGACCCTAGACCTAGACCTGATTCTGAACCTGGGCTGGACCAGAAAATGCACCTGAACTTGGACCAGGACCTAGACCTGGATCTGCATCTCTTATACATCTCTAGATCTTTCAGAAATATTCCTGATGTCATCGCTTTGGCCTAGCAATCTGTGTCTCTCTCTCTACACACTGCCCAACATGATACACTACACACTGCCCAACATGATACACTACACACTGCCCAACATGATACACTACACACTGCCCAACATGATACACTACACACTGCCCAACATGATACACTACACACTGCTCAACATGATACACTACACACTGCCCAACATGATACACTACACACTGCGCAACATGATACACTACACACTGCCCAACATGATACACTACACACTGCCCAACATGATACACTACACACTGCCCAACATGATACACTACACACTGTCCAACATGATACACTACACACTGCCCAACATGATACACTACACACTGCTCAACATGATACACTACACACTGCCCAACATGATACACTACACACTGCCCAACATGACACACTACACACTGCCCAACATGATACACTACACACTGCTCAACATGATACACTACACACTGCTCAACATGATACACTACACACTGCCCAACATGCTACACTACACACTGCCCAACATGATACACTACACACTGCCCAACATGATACACTACACACTGCCAAACATGATACACTACACACTGCCCAACATGATACACTACACACTGCCCAACATGATACACTACACACTGCCCAACATGATACACTACACACTGCCCAACATGATACACTACACACTGCCCAACATGATACACTACACATTGCCCAACATGATACACTACACACTGCTCAACATGATACACTACACACTGCCCAACATGATACACTACACACTGCCCAACATGATACACTACACACTGCCCAACATGATACACTACACATTGCCCAACATGATACACTACACACTGCCCAACATGATACACTACACATTGCCCAACATGATACACTACACACTGCCCAACATGATACACTACACACTGCCCAACATGATATACTACACACTGCCCAACATGATATACTACACACTGCCCAACATGATACACTACACACTGCCCAACATGATACACTACGCACTGCTCAACATGATACACTACACACTGCTCAACATGATACACTACACACTGCCCAACATGATACACTACACACTGCCCAACATGATACACTATACATTGCCCAACATGATACACTACACACTGCCCAACATGATACACTACACACTGCCCAACATGATATACTACAAATAACAAAAAGGCACAATACCGTGACTGGAACAATACACACACAACCGCACATATAAAAGAGGAGCTTACGACGACGTTTCGCCGACTTGGACCATTTACAAAGTCACACTAACACACAGAGACAGAGGAAGGGTATTTATAGGCAGGCAGACAGGGGAGGGTACTACCACTACTCCTACATTTCCCCACTCTCTTGTACCCTCCCCTGTCTGCCTGCCTATAAATACCCTTCCTCTGTCTCTGTGTGTTAGTGTGACTTTGTAAATGGTCCAAGTCGGGCCAAACGTCGTCTAAGCTCCTCTCTTATATGTGCGGGTTTGTGTGTATGATATACTACACACTGCCCAACATGATATAGTACACACTGCCCAGTATGTTACACTACACACTGCCCAACATATACTACACACTGCCCAACATAATACACTACACACTGCCTAACATGATTCACTACACACTGCCCAACATGATACACTACACACTGCCCAACATGATACACTACACACTGCCCAACATGATACACTACACACTGCTCAACATGATACACTACACACTGCCCAACATGATACACTACACACTGCCCAACAGGATACACTACATACTGCCCAACATGATACACTACACACTGCCCAACATGATACACTACACACTGCCCAACATGATACACTACACACTGCCCAACATGATACACTACACACTGCTCAACATGATACACTACACACTGCCCAACATGATACACTACACACTGCCCAACATGATACACTACACACTGCCCAACATGATACACTACACACTGCCCAACATGATACACTACACACTGCCCAACATACACTACACACTGCCCAACATGATACACTACACACTGCCCAACATGATATACTACACACTGCCCAACATGATATACTACACACTGCCCAGTATGTTACACTACACACTGCCCAACATATACTACACACTGCCCAACATAATACACTACACACTGCCTAACATGATTCACTACACACTGCCCAACATGATACACTACACACTGCCCAACATGATACACTACACACTGCCCAACATGATACACTACACACTGCTCAACATGATACACTACACACTGCCCAACATGATACACTACACACTGCCTAACATGATACACTACACACTGCCCAACATGATACACTACACACTGCCCAACATGATACACTACACACTGCCCAACATGATACACTACACACTGCCCAACATGATACACTACACACTGCCCAACATGATACACTACACACTGCCCAACATGATACACTACACACTGCCCAACATGGTACACTACACACTGCCCAACATGATACACTACACACTGCCCAACATGATACACTACACACTGCCCAACATGATACACTACACACTGCCCAACATGATACACTACACACTGCTCAACATGATACACTACACACTGCTCAACATGATGCACTACACACTGCCCAACATGATACACTACACACTGCCCAACATGATACACTACACATTGCCCAACATGATACACTACACACTGCCCAACATGATACACTACACACTGCCCAACATGATATACTACACACTGCCCAACATGATATACTACACACTGCCCAGTATGTTACACTACACACTGCCCAACATATACTACACACTGCCCAACATAATACACTACACACTGCCTAACATGATTCACTACACACTGCCCAACATGATACACTACACACTGCCCAACATGATTCACTACACACTGCCCAACATGATACACTACACACTGCCCAACATGATACACTACACACTGCCCAACATGATACACTACACACTGTCCAACATGATACACTACACACTGCCCAACATGATACACTACATACTGCCCAACATGATACACTACACACTGCCTAACATGATATGCTACACACTGCCCAACATATACTACACACTGCCCAGTATGTTACACTACACACGTGATTCACAACAGATCTTCAGAACAGTGAGTCAACCCATTATGATAAGAAACCATTTGAATTCAGTCTGTTTATAAACTGTCAGAAGGAGACTTCTTGGTGAGCACCAGTCACTCACCTGGAATCACCAATCACTCACCTGGACTCACCAGTCACTCACCTGGACTCACCAGTCACTCACCTGATCCCATCTAATTTTGGCCAAATTCTCATTATCAACTATTTTTTTTATTTGCAGTATTTAGTAAGAGACAACACAACATACGTGCCACCTTACCACTGAACCAACGATGCTTCAAAGATCATGCATCCAGCAGAGCTAGATGTTTTTCTCATAATCCGCAGACACTCGTTTGGTAAATGATTCAAAATCACTTGTTTCGTGATTTCATTGCTATATAGACCGCTTGTTGAGGCGGGTATTCAAAGAGGAGGAGGCTGAAATTAATCTTTGAGATACCACTGCCACGAGTGTCCTCGGATCACGAGAAAAACATCTAGCTCTGCTGGATGCATGATCTTTGAAGGATCGCTGGCTCAATCACAAAACTTACCTACTTCCTGAGATGCTCCCCAGCTTTCAGCAGTCCGAAACTCAAGGAATATGACTCTCTCCTCAAGACCATGCTAGAGAGTGTATTGAATCTTTCCCTCGAAGATGGACAGTGGTTGCAAGCCTCACTTCCAGTCAGGCTTGGGGGGCTGGAAGTACAAAAATCCTCCCAAATTGCCCTACCAGCTTTCCTATCCTCTTCCATAGCATCAAATGAGCTAATAAAACAAATTCTTCCGGACAACCTCAGTGATTCAGCAGGAATACAAGACCCTAGCTATGCCATTGCCATCACTGAATGGGAGACTCTTGCTGCTCCAGCACCAAAACCTAGTGCAGAACAGGCCTACAAACAGTCAAGTCAAGCTGAGATGGCCGCATCACTGAAAAGATGCTTGCCAACATGCTTAGGGCTGTAACATCAGACAGGGAGACTGCCCATCTCCTAGCTGTGAGTACACATCACTCTAGGGACTTTCTCCAAACAGTTCCCATTTCGGCGATGGGAACACGCCTCGACCCTAAGACCCTCCGTATTGCAGTGGCTCTGCACCTTGCTGCCCCAATTCACACGGAATATACATGTATTTGCGGCGATGCGCAAGCCGACCAATATGGTCTACATGGTCTAAACTGTTCCAAAACCAAGGGTTGGCATACAAGACACAATGAAGTCAACGACATCATAAAGAGAACCCTTGCTTCAGCTGGATGCCCAGCCAAGAGAGAGCCCCGATCACTAGCAGCCAACAATACCCACAACCCAGCAAACCGCCCCGACGGGATCACCATCTATCCTTGAAAGAGTGGCAGGCTCTTAGTATGGGACTATACCTGTGTGTTGACACTGGCTGACACTTACATCCATCACAGTGTCGGGCGACAGGGAGGAGTACAAGATCAGTAAGTACTGGGACATAAGCCAACAGTATCAATTTGTCCCAGTGGGATCAGAAACCTTGGGATCATGGGAAAAAATGCAACACATTTCCTTAAAGAACTGGGTTCCAGACTCATTGACACCTCCAGGGACCCAAGGGCAGCCACTTTCATGTTCCAGCGCCTCAGCATGGCCATCCAGAGGGGAAATGCATGCTGCATACTGGGCTCGCGTCCGGCTTCGGAGGAACTGGAGGAAATTCAAATCTTTGATATATTGTACCAAAGTATTTATGTTCATGTTTGTGTTTTCTGTCAGTGTATTCTGTCTATTAATAAAGCACTTATACAATATATATAGGGGGTGGTAGGAGAAGAAAATATTTAAACAGCTACGGGAGAACCTCGAGTTTTCCCTGAGGTACGTTTATTGTCTTCTCTGAGGATGAAGGTCCCCAGCAAAGTTCTAGAGTTGGTACCTCCTACATATATATATATATATATATATATATATATATATATATATATATATATATATATATATATATATATATATATATATATATATATATATATATATATATATATATATACATGTATATATATGTAGTATATATATGTATGTATATATATATGTAGTATATATATGTAGTAGGCTGGTAGTCAGCAACCACCCAGGGAGGTACTACCGTCCTGCCAAGTGAGTGTAAAAAGGAAGCCTGTATTTGTTTTACATGATGGTAGGATTGCTGGTGTCTTTTTTCTGTCTCATAAACATGCAAGATTTCAGGTACGTCTTGCTACTTATACTTACACTTAGGTCACACTACGCAAACATGTACACGTTTATGTATACACACTCATCTGAGTTTTCTTTGATTTTATCTTAATAGTTCTTGTTCTTATTGCTTTTCCTTTTATATCCATGGGGAAGTGGAATAAGAATCTTTCCTCCGTAAGACATGCGTGTTGTAAAAGTCAACTAAAATGCCGGGAACAATGGGCTAGTAACCCCTTTTCTTGTATAGCTTACTAAAAAGAAAAAGAAGAAAACTGTCAAAGTGGGATATTTGAATGTGCGTGGATGTTGTGCGAATGATAATAAAGAGATGATTGTGGATGTTATGAATAAGAAGAAGCTGGATGTCCTGGCTTTAAGTGAGACAAAGCTGAAGGAGGTAGGAGAGTTTTAGTGGGGAGAAATAAATGGGATTAGGTCAGGGGTTTCAAGTAGAGTTAGAGCTAAAGAAGTAGTAGCAATAATGTTGAATAATCAGTTATGGCAGGTAAAGAGGGAATATAAATGTATAAATTCAAGGATTATTTAGAGTAAAATAAAGGTTGGATGTGAAAAGTGGGTTATAGTAAGTGTTTATGCACCTGGAGAAGAGAGAAGTGTAGAGGAGAGAGAGAGATTTTGGGAAATGTTGAGTGAGTGCGTGGGGAGTTTTGAACCAAGTGAGAGAGTAATTGTGGTTGGGGATCTTAATGCTAAAGTGGGTAAAATTGTTGTGGAGGGAGTAGTAGGTAAATTTGGGTTGCCATGGGTAAATGTAAATGGGGAACCATTAATTGAGCTATGTGTAGAAAGGGGTTTGGTAATAAGTAATACATATTTTATGAAAAAGAGGATAAATAAATATACAAGATATGATATAGCACGCAAGGAAAGTAGTTTGTTAGATTATGTATTGCTGGATAAAAGGTTGATGGGTAGGCTTCAGGATGTACATGTTTATAGAGGGGCAACGGATATATCGGATCATTATTTAGTTGTAGCTACAGTTAGAGTAAAAGGTAAATGGGACAAAATGAAAATGGCAACAGCAAGTAAGAGAGAGGTAAAAGTGTATAAACTAAGGGAGGAGGAAGTTAGGGTGAGATATAAGCAACAGGTGGGCTAGTGCAAGTATGAATAGTGGGGGGGGGGGGTGAAAAAGAGTTGGGATAGTTTCAAAAATGCAATATTAGAATGTGGGGCAGAAGTTTGTGGCTATAGGAGGGTGGGTGCAAGAGGAAAGAGGAGTGAGTGGTGGAATGAAGAAGTAAAGGGTGGGATAAAAGAGAAAAAGGTAGCTTATGAGAGGTTTTTACAAAACAGAAGTGTTAATAGAAGAGCAGAGTATATGGAGAGTAAAAGAAAGGTGAAGAGAGTGGTGAGAGAGTGCAAAAGAAGAGGAGATGAAAGAATGGGAGAGGCTCTGTCAAGAAATTTTGCTGAAAACAAGAAAAAATATTTGGAGTGAGATAAACAAGGTAAGAAAGCCTAGGGAACGAATGGATTTGTCAGTTAAAAACAGAGTAGGGGAGTTAGTAGATGGGGAGCTGGAGGTATTGGGTAGATGGAAGGAATATTTTGAGGAGCTTTTAAATGTCGATGAGGTACAACATCGTTTAGGAGTGAAGAAGAGCAGGATGTGAGTGTGGGGGAGGTGCGTGAGGCATTACGTAGAATGAGAGGGTGTAAAGCAGCTGGAACTGACGGGATCATGACAGAAATGTTAAAAGCAGGAGGGGATATAGTGCTTGAGTGGTTGGTATTTTTGTTTAATAAATGTATGAAAGAGGGGAAGGTACCTAGGGATTGGCAGAGAGCATGTATAGTTACTCTATATAAAGGGAAGAGGGATAAAAGAGAGTGTAAAAATTATAGGGGAATAAGTTTACTGAGTATACCAGGTAAAGTGTATGGAAGGGTTATTATTGAAAGAATTAGAGGTAAGACAGAGAGTAGGATCGCAGATGAGCAAGGAGGCTTTAGAGTGGGTAGGGGATGTGTAGATCAAGTGTTTACAGTGAAACATATGTGAACAGTATTCAGATAAAGGTAGAGACGTTTTCATTGCATTTATGGATTTAGAAAAGCATATGATAGAGTGGATAGGGGAGCAATGTGGCAAATGTTGCAAGTGTATGGAATAGGTAGTAAGTTACTGAAGGCTGTAAAGAGTTTTTATGAGGATAGTGAGGCTCAGGTTAGGGTGTGTAGGAGAGAGGAGATTACTTCCCAATAAAAGTAGGTCTTAGACAGGGATGTGTAATGTCCCCATGGTTGTTTAATATATATGGATGGGGTTGTAAAAGAAGTAAATGCTAGAGTGTTGGGGAGAGGGGTGGATTAAATTATGGGGAATTAAATGCAAATGGGAGTTGACACAGTTACTTTTGCTGATGATACTGTGCTTATGGGATATTCTAAAAAAAGTTGCAAATGTTAGTGGACGAGTTTGGGAGGGTGTGTAAAGTTAGAAAGTTGAAAGTGAACATAGATAAGAATAAGGTGATGAGGGTATCAAACGATTTAAATTAAGAAAATTGGATATCACATTGGAGAGAGGATTATGGAAGAAGTAAATGTTTTCAGATATTTGGGAGTTGACGGTCAGCGGATGGGTTTATGAAGGATGAGGTTAACCATAGAATTGATGAAGAAAAAGGTGAGTGGTGCGTTGAGGTATCTGTGGAGACAAAAACGTTATCCATGGAGGCAAAGAAGGGAATGTACGAAAGTATAGTGGTACCAACACTCTTATATGGGTGTGAAGCATGGGTTGCAAATGCTGCAGCGAGGAGGAGGCTGGAGGCAGTGGAGATGTCCTGTCTAAGGGCAATGTGTGGTGTAAATATTATGCAGAAAATTTGGAATGTGGAAATTAGGAGGTGTGGAGTTACTAAAAGTATTTGTCAGAGGGCTGAAGAGGGGTTGTTGAGGTGGTTTGGTCATTTAGAGAGAATGGATCAAAGTAGAATGACTTGGAGAGGGTATAAATCTGTAGGGAAAGGAAGGCGGGGTAGGGGTCATCCTAGAAAAGGATGGAGAGAGGGGGTAAAGGAGGTTTTGTGGGCGAGGGGCTTGGACTTCCAGCAAGCATGTGTGAGTGTGTTAGATAGGAGTCAATGGAGACGAATGGTTTTTGGGACCTGACGAGCTGTTGGAGTGTGAGCAGGGTAACATTTTGTGAAGGGATTCAGGGAAACCAGTTAATTGATTTAGTTGGAGTTGAGTCCTGGAAATGGGAAGTACAATGCCTGCACTTTAAAGGAGGGGTCTGAGATAGTAACAGCTGGGAGGGACTATTCTCAGCTGTCGTATCTGAGCGTCTCTGCAAAGACAGTGATTATGTATGAGTGTGGTGAAAGTGTTGAACGATGATGAAAGTCTTTTCTTTTTGGGGATTTTCTTTCTGTTTGGGTCACCCTGCCTCGGTGGGAGACGGCCGACTTGTTGAAAAAAAACATATAATGCATA
>WNWK01024798.1:17500-29267 GCA_009830355.1 Cherax destructor
CCTAACCCAACTAAATATATTTAGATACGTTAACATTAATTTAATAATAAACAAACACAATGAAATATATTTTTTCGTTATGTTCAGAATGATTTTGGCAAATTATTGCATACACAAATTTTCACTTGTCTTATATGGCAAGGTGAGCGTTGCTATTTAAGCCAAAATCCCCAGTTTTACCTAATCGGCACGACATATATATATATATATATATATATATATATATATATATATATATATATATATATATATATATATATATATATATATGTCGTGCCGATTAGGTAAAACTGGTCAATTAGCAAGAACTCATCTAAAATTAAGTCCTTTCTAAAATTTTCTCTTATACGTTTAAAGATATATTTTTTTTATTTATGTTAATATAAGAATTTATAATTTTGTACCAAGAGAAACTTTGAAAACCTACCTAACCTTATTACAACAAGCGCAATTTAATTTAGCCTAACCCAACTAAATATATTTAGATACGTTAACATTAATTTAATAATAAACAAACACAATGAAATATATTTTTCGTTATGTTCAGAATGATTTTGGCAAATTACATACAAATTTTCACTTGTCTTATATGGCAAGGTGAGCGTTGCTATTTAAGCAAATTCGCAAGTTTTACCTAATCGGCACGACATATATATATATATATATATATATATATATATATATATATATATATATATATATATATATATATATATATATATGTCGTGCCGATTAGAAAACTTGCGATTTGGCTAAATAGCAACGCTCACTTGCCATATAGACAAGTGAAATTTGTGTATGCAATAATTTCGCCAAAATCATTCTGACTAACGAAAAATATATTTCATTGTGTTTGTTTATTATTAATTAATGTTAACGTATCTAAAATATATTTGTGGGTTATGCTAAATAATTGTGCTTGTTGTAGGCAAGGTTTTCAAGTTCTCTTGGTACAAAAAATTCTTACATTAACATAAATTAAAAATATCTTTAAACGTATAAGAAAATTTTAGAAAGGACTATTTAAATGATTCTTGCTTGACAGTTTTACCAATCGGCACGACATATATATATATATATATATATATATATATATATATATATATATATATATATATATATATATATATATATATATATATATATATATATATATATATATATATATATATATGTCTGCCGATTAGGTAAAACTGGTCAATTACAAGAACTCATCTAAACTTTAGTCCTTTCTAAAAAAATCTTATACGTTTAAAGATAATTTTTTTTCATTTATGTTAATGTAAGAATTCATAATTTTGTACCAAGAGAAACTTTGAAAACCTACCTAACCTTATTACAACAAGCGCAATTTAATTTAGCCTAACCCAACTAAATATATTTTACATTCGCCACCCAGCTCTCGTGAGAGAAGGGTGTGCTACTCTGGTCTCTGGCCCTGGTGGAGACTGTGAGCAACTTTATTTTCACTGTCATGGCGGCGGTGGGCAGAGCGCCGCATCAACACCGTCTGCATAGACATGGTTACAGGAGTAATTCAATCTGCTGTGGCGGCTACAGTAATACCTACTATTCTTCGTGATATATACAACATTGATATGGAGGAACTGTATGGAGTGGCACTAAATGGAATGAACAGGATCTTTGTGAAGTTGTTAACAGCTGCAGCATATGAGACATTGGTAGAGCGACATCAGGACAACGCGTACACGGTCAATGCGACGTTGCAGGTGCGATTAAAGGATGTGTCTGCACCTACACATGGGTAAAGGTAAGAATGTGCCTTTTGAGGCGGATCAAATGGATGTGGGTCGTGTCTTCAGCGAGTATGGGACAGTACATCTGGCAACGGCAGGAAAGTGGAGTGTGGGACCCATGGAGGGACTTCCTGAGGGATCTTTCACCTTAAAGATGTCGTTAAGGAGGCCCATTCCATCTTACATCATTATGGCTGAGTTTCGTACGCAAGTGTACGTGACTTACGAGGACAAAGGAGGACGTGTAGGATATGTGGGAATTTTGATCATGTAGCAGCGGATTGTTTGCGGAGAGGTGCTCAACGAACCGCTGAACGCAAGATCCCGACAGAACCACAGGGAAAGTATGAGGGGACGGCTGGTGATGAGGGACAGCAGCAAAGGACCAGGAGCTGGAGTGAAATAGTGGAGGTGTGGCAGAACCGTGCCACCCATCAGAGCCTACTTTGGGAAGAGAGGTGAATGAAAAGGAGGTTGAGGAAGTACCTGTGATAGAGGAAGGCATGGATGTGCCTCTGGTGGAAGTGATTCAGGGATTACTGGATGATCCATTACAGGTGTTGCATGTTGGGGATGGGGCAGATTTGGTGGAGGAGGCACGAGTTGGGATTGACTCGGGCAGGAGAGTCCTGAGGTAGCAGCATTGGTGCGTGAGTGCGTCAATGTGGAGGTGCATCAGAGTGATAGTGGGGACATGATGGAGGTGGGTAGCGGGTCGCGGAAGCGATCTGGCACGGTCGAAGATCATGATGATATCTTGACACCGGCCCAGAGGGTCACGAAGAAGCCTTTGGTGGAAGTGAAGGGGAATGAAAGGGGAGGAGTTGGCAAGAGATGATGGTAAGGATGTTGCTATGGGCAGCAAAAGTGTGGAGCAAGGGGTGGTAAAGGAAGGATAATGTCACAGTCTGTGCAGAGGTCGAAAGGTAAACCCACTCATTTATATTCCAGTGTCTAACTATTAATGTTAATGGGTTGAGGGCAGAGGTCAAGCGACGATGGGTAGAGGGAACTTTGAGACGGTATGGTGTGCAAGTGGGGTTCCTACAGGAGCACAATTATAGATGTGGGCGTGAATTATGTTTGCAGGGATATGAGGTGTATGCAGGGTCTTCAGGAAATTAAAGGGGTGTGGCAGTGGTCATTAGCACGTCAAGCCCTTTGTTCTACGAGCGTGGAGGAGAGTGGGGGCAGGGTGGTAAGGGTGGAGGGGATTGGGGGGTGAAGGTTTGTTTCGTAGGGTTTATATGCCAGCGGAGCTTCTCAAGAGTGAAAAGTGATTTTTAAACGATTACATGGTGGGGGCATTGGGAGGTTTGCCGGCGTGGCAATATTGGGAGGGTTTTTAAATGGTAATTAGAAAAAGGGATGTGGAACCTAGGGGAGCGGGGTGTGAGTTGGGGCGTTGAGGATTTATTGAGTAGTGCAGGTTTTAGGGACGTAGTGGGAGGGGATTTTGTGGTATACTTTGTCAGGAAGGAATATGAGCGCGTTGGATAGGGTATATGGGGACGGGAGGGTGGTTGTAGGGAGGGTGCAGATTTTTGATGGGATCTCGGACCATAGGGTGTTCTGGCAGATGTGATTTGGGGAAAGGGGGTGATTAGGTGGTATCAGAGTTATTGAAGCTGAATGGTGATTATTGACTGGCATGGGTAGGGCGGATGATTTTAGGAGGTGGTGGGGGTCATTGTGGGACAAAGGAGAGGATAATAATGATTTGGTGGAATGGTGGGAGAGCTGTGCAAATAGGAATTAGGGAATATTATCAGAAGCTGGGAGAGAGGAGGTGTGCTGGAGGTATGGTCTACAAAAGTATCTTGAGGGGTTGTTGCAAGGTTGTTATGAGCGTGGAGGAGTGCAGGTGATGGATGAGATTCGAGGTTTGAAAGAAAGACTGAGGGATTTGAAAAATGAGGTTTGATGCGTGCAGAGTGAAAGCGTATGGATGATGTTTTATGGGGTGACAGACCATCGCGGTACGTTGGGCAGGTGTAGGGCGCAGAGAGGCTATGACGATAGACTACCTGGATGTGGAGGAGGATTTGGAAGGATTCAATAGGGGTCAACGTTTACGGACGACTGAGGCGATGGGATTTTACATGGATAAGTGGTTTGAGGCGTATTTGGGAGAAAGGGTGGGGGCAGGAGTGAAGGTGAGATTGTGAGGAGGGTGTGGTAGGGGTTTTGGGGACAAGGACAGGTTGTGTCTGGAGGAGAAATAACAGAGGAGGAGGTGTGGGAGGCGGTGAATGGAATGAGTAGGGGAAAGGCGCCTGGTATGGATGGTATGGTGAATGAATTTTATAGGGTACATTGGGATGTGTTGAAGGAATGTATGGTGGCCTTGATGAATTGTATGAAGAGTAGGTGTAGAATGGGGAGGAGCAGGGAATGGGGGTGGTAGTATTAGTTAAGAAGAGTAATCAGGGAACATGGTGCAGAATTATAGACCTCTGGTAATGATGAATGCAGATTATAAAATCTTTCATGGTTTTGGGAACAGATTGAAGAGAGTATTGCAGAAGGTGATAGCGGAAGGACAACGTGGATACCAGGTAGGTGTATGATTGAGGGACATGAACGCATCAAGGATTTATAGAGGGCTGGGGAGGAGTATTAGCGTTGGACTGGAAGGGGGCATATGATAGTGTGAGAGAAAGATGCTGTATGCGATCATGAGAAAACAGGGGTTTGGTGAGGAGGTAGTTAGGTGGGTAGAGACGGTGTATCGGGGGCTACTGTGCATGTGCAGGTGAATGGGAAACTGGGAAGGGTGGTACGAATGGATAGGGGTTTGCGACAGGGATGTCCATTATCCCAGATATTGTTCGCGTGCATGCAAGATCCCTTTTACAGGATGATTGTGAAGAATGTGGGGGTGGGTGGGATACAGGTAGGGAGGGGAGGAAATGATATAGTGGGGTACGTGGACGATACCACGGTGCTGGTGAGAATGGAAGAGGGATTGAAGATTATTGAGGGGCTCTAAGGGTGTTTTGTGCAGCTACAGGTATGAGAATTAATGGGGCGAAATCGCGTTTGTTGGAGGTAGGGGCATGGATTGGAGGTAGATTGGCTGAGAGATATGGGTGGATTATTGTGGATAGTCTGAAAATTTGTGGTATTATGTATATGGGTGACAGTATGGAGGCCAGGAGGGTGAACTCTGGGAGGGTGGTGCAACTAGCGCTAGATAGGTTGGCGAGTTGGAGGGCGGGGATCTTTCCTTGCATCAGAGGGTGATAGCGGTGAACGTGCTGATCTACAGTAGACTGTGGCACGTGGCAGTGGTTTACCCTCTGATGCAGGAGGATGTGAGAGGGTTGGAGTAAGGGTTTTAAGTACATTTGGGCTTTCGGTAAACACTGGTTGAGGAAGGAGGTGGTTAGGAAGAGAGTGGAGTTAGGGGGGTTGGGGCTTATTTGGGTGGAAAGGAGGTTGATGTGTTTGTTTGTGAAACGGTGTATGGTGCGGCTGGGAGGCACTGAGGGGGCTACCGTGGGAGCGGTGGAGCGGGAGGTGCACAGATGGTGGGGGGGTGTATCGTTGGGGATGTGTTGGGATATATTGCGGCATTTGGTGATTGTGAGGAGGGTGCAAGAAGTGAAGGCTAGTGTTTTGGAGGTCGCGTGTGGGGAAGGATGGGATTGGAGGGTGGCTGAATACCCTATGTATGATTGGGGATTGATCTGGAGGGTTTGAAAGGTATGAGGATTAGGCTGGGGATAGGGAATTAATGTATAGGTTTCTACATGGGGTGGTGGCAGATAAGGCATTGTTATGTCGGATGGGCATTGTTCGAGATGGGTGCTGTAAAAGATGTGGGTTGCAAGAAACAGTGATGCATGCTATATATTTTTGTGAGAACTGGGGTGGTGAGAGAATGGATAGGCAGGGTGTTGAGGAAAATAGGGGTGGGGGTATTTCAGTACTGAGGGCTATGAGTATGGATATACGAGGGGTGGGTGATAGAGAACGCAGGGGTTTATGGTATTTAATGGTGGATTTCGTGTGTGTCTCCTGGAGACTGAGGGAGCAAGGGTGGGGAAAGGATTAGAGCTATGGGGGCACAATGTATAGGAGCAAATGCAGGAATCGGGTGGTGTATGGGAGTAAATGGGAGTCTGCATTTTCTGATGAGTATAGGAACATGGTTTTGCGGGATGTATTGTAGAATGAAGGGGCTTGACGTGGTAGGAGGGTAAGCTCATCCTGGTTAAGGTATGATGAGTGAGCGTGGAGTTTTGGATGTGTATTAGGGTGTAGTTCTAGGTGGGGAGGTGTGTCTGTTGGGTCATAGTGGGAGAGGGGTTTTTAATTATCAAGGTAATTTTAGCGGTTGTGGGGAGATAAGGGGTTTTAGGGTATGTGTGCATGGAGGGGTTGGGATGACTAATGACGCAGGGGGTGGCTTTTCAAGTGGGGGAGGGTTTTGATTATAGGGGTTAATCTTTTTGTAGGGATTGAGTGGGTTTACCTGACGGTTTTCTTGGTCGGAGAGCATGGGTCTGAGTATGAGTATGGGGAGCTTCTCTGTTGGATGATGACGTAGGGAATACAAAATATTAGACTCATGTACCTGTTTTGTATAATAAGGTACAGGGTTTAGGGCCTGCTTTAGTTTTATGTGTTTGGTAGATATATTTGCATGTGACAAAGATGACCCTTGTGACAAAGGGTATTGGTTTGTTTCAAGTGTATTTTGACATTATATATAAGTTATGCTCTTTTATGTATGTCATGTATAAGGTATGTAAGTCATATAGGGTGCACGGAATAATTGGATGTCATGTATCTAGTGTTGTGGTTTTTGGCATCTATTGGTGTGGCATTTTCATTGATGTACTACATTGTAGTATTATATGTCACAAGAATACACGATTTCAGTAGAAAAATAAGTTTATTTGAGCTTAAGTTATTCTGTATCAGCTATAATATGGAGTAAAAATATTTGAAGACAACTGAAATGCAATTAGGTGGAGAATTAACATAGCAGCCACCATGTTTTGTAAAACTTTGTGAGGTGGGATGCATAGTAAAGTTTGAAAACAGTCGTCAATATTCTTATACAGTATTACAAGTTTCTTGTTAGTTCATTGTGTATTTCATCATTGCACGAAGTTGTATGTCTTATGAAAAGAATCGTTTCATATTTGTATACCATTTCTATGTATCATGTATGTTAAGTTTTTTTAAATAAAATATAAAAAAAAAAAAATATATTTTAGATACGTTAACATTAATTTAATAATAAACAAACACAATGAAATAAAAAAAATCGTTATGTTCAGAATGATTTTGGCGAAATTATTGCATACATAAATTTTCACTTGTCTTATATGGCAAGGTGAGCGTTGCTATTTAAGCCAAAATCGCAAGTTTTACCTAATCGGCACGACATATATATATATATATATATATATGTCGTGCCCATTAGTAAAGTCAATGCAAGAACTCATCTAAAATTAAATCCTTTCTAAAATTTCTTATACGTTTAAAGATATATTTTTCATTTATGTTAATGTAAGAACTTATAATTTGTACCAAGAGAAACTTTGAAAACCTACCTAACCTTATTACAACAAGCGTAATTTAATTTAGCCTAACCCAACTAAATATATTTTAGTTACGTTAACATTAATTTAATAAACAAACACAATGAAATATATTTTTCGTTATGTTCAGAATGATTTTGGCAAATTGCATACTCAAATTTCACTTGTCTTATATGGCAAGAAGAGCGTTTATTTAAACCAAAATAGCAAGTTTTTAATCGGCACGACATATATATATATGTCGTGCCGATTATAAACTTATGATTTGGCTAAATGCAACGCTCACCTTGTCATATAAGACAAGTGAAAATTTTGTATGCAATAATTTCGCCAAATCATTCTGAACATAACGAAAAAATATATTTCATTTGTTTGTTTATTATTAAATTAATGTTAACGTATCTAAAATATATTTAGTTGGGTTAAGCTAAATTAAATTGCGCTTGTTGTTAATAGGTAGTAGGTTTTGGAGTTTCTCTTGGTACAAAATTATAAATTCTTACATTAACATAAATGAAAAATATATCTTTAAACGTATAAGAAAAATTTTAGAAAGGACTTAATTTAGAGGAGTTCTGCTAATTGACCAGTTTTACCTCTTCGGCACGACATATATATATATATATATATATATATATATATATATATATATATATATATATATATATATATATATATTTCAATGTGTTTATATATTTCAATGTGTTTGTTTATTATTAAATTATTGTTAACGTATCTAAAATATATTTAGTTGGTTAGGCTAAATTAAATTGCGCTTGTTGTAATAAGGTTAGGTAGGTTTCAAAGTTTCTCTTGGTACAAAATTATAAATTCTTACATTAACATAAATGAAAAAATATATATTTAAACGTATAAGAGAAAATTTTAGAAAGGACTTAATTTTAGATGAGTTCTTGCTAATTGACCAGTTTTACCTAATCGGCACGACATATATATATCTTTCTTCTTTCAACACGTCGGCCGTTTCCCACCGAGGCAGGGTGGCCCAAAAGGAAAACGAAAGTTTCTCCTTTTACATTTAGTAATATATACAGGAGAAGGGGTTACTAGCCCCTTGCTCCCGGCATTTTAGTCGCCTCTTACGACACGCATGGCTTACGGAGGAAGAATTCTAAAATTTTAATTTTTTTTTTATATTAAAGTCCAGGGTTTATTCCCTGGACCCCAGCAATGAGATTCGCTAAATATATATATATATATATATATATATATATATATATATATATATATATATATATATATATATATATATATATATAAAATATATATATATATATATATATATATATATATATATATATATATGTTGCCGATTAGGTAAAACTAGTCAATTAGCAAGAACTCATTTAAATTAAGTCCTTTCTAAAATTTTTCTTATACGTTTAAAGATACATTTTTTTCATTTATGGTAATGTAAGAATTTATAATTTTGTACCAAGAGAAACTTTGAAACCTACCTAACCTTATTACAACAAGCGCAATTTAATTTAGCCTAACCCAACTAAATATATTTTAGATACTTTAACATTAATTTAATAATAAACAAACACAATAAAATATATTTTTCGTTATGTTCAGAATGATTTTGGCGAAATTTTTGCATACACAAATTTTCACTTGTCTTATATGGCAAGTGAGGTTGCCTATTTAAGCCAAAATCGCAAGTTTTACTAATCGGCATGACTTATATATATATATATATATATATATATATATATATATATATATATATATATATATATATATATATATATATATATATTATATATATATATATATATATATATATATATATATATATATATGTCGTGCAGATTAGGGAAAACTTACGATTTTGGCTAAATAGCAACGTTCACTGCCATATAAGACAAGTGAAAATTTATGTATGCAATACTCGCCAAAATCATTCTGAACATAACGATTTTTTTTATTTCATTGTGTTTGTTTATTATTAAATTAATGTTAACGTATCTAAAATATATTTAGTTGGGTTAGGCTAAATTAAATTGCGCTTGTTGTAATAAGGTTAGGTAGGTTTTCAAAGTTTCTCTTGGTACAAAATTATGAATTCTTACATTAACATAAATGAAAAAAAAAATTCTTTAAACGTATAAGATTTTTTTTAGAAAGGACTAAATTTTTGATGAGTTCTTGCTAATTGACCAGTTTTACCTAATCGGCACGACATATATATATAGTATATATATATTTGTACTCACCTAATTGTGGTTGCAGGGGTCGAGACTCAGCTCCTGGCCCCGCCTCTTCAATGATCGCTACTGGGTACCCTCTCTCCCTGCTCCATGAACATCATACCTCGTCTTAAAGCTATGTATGGTTCCCGCCTCCACTACATCACTTAGTAGACTATTCCACTTCCTGACTACTCTATGACTGAAGAAATACTTCGAAATATCTCTTTGGCTCAATTGTAACCCCTTGTTTATGTGTGCCCTCTCTGGAACATACTGTCTCTATCCACCTTGTCTATTCCTCAAAGTATTTTGTATGTCGTTATCATGTCTTCTCTAACCCTCCTGTCCTCCAGTGTTGTCACTCCGATTTCCCTTAACCTTTCTTCGAAGGACATTCCCCTTAGCTCTGGAACTAACCTTGTTGCAAACCTTTGCACTTTCTCTAATTTCTTGACGTGCTTGACCAGGTATGGGTTCCAAACTGGTGCTGCATACTCTAGTATGGGCCTGACGTACATGGTGTACATGTCTTGAACGATTCCTTACTAAGGTATCGGAATGCTATTCTCAGGTTTGCCAGTCGCCCGAATGCTGCAGCAGTTATCTGGTTGATGTACGCTTCCGGAGACGTGCTTTGCGTTATACTCACCCCAAGATCTTTCTCCTTGAGCGAGGTTTGCAGTCTTTGGCCACCTAGCCTATACTCTGTCTGCGGTCTTCTTTGCCCTTCCCCGATCTTCATGACTTAGCATTTGGCGGGGTTAAATTCGAGAAGGCAGTTGCTGGACCAGGTGTCCAGCAAAAAGTCCTGCCTGATCCTCATTTGATTTAATTATCCTCATTAACTTCACATCATCTGCGAACAGGGTCACTTCTGAGACTATCCCTTATGTCATGTCCTTCACATAAACCAAAATAGCATTGGTTCCATGACTGACCACTGTGGGACCCCACTCTTTACAGGCGCCCACTATGATACTTTGTCACTTACCATGATCTTTTGTTGCCTCCCTGTCAGGTATTTTCTGATCCACTGTTATACACTCCTGATCCTCTAGCTTCTGCACTAATCTTGTGAGGAACTGTGTCGAAGGCCTTCCTGCAGTCCAAGAAAATGCAATCAACCCAGCCCTCTCTCTCGTGTCTTAGTTCTGTTACTTTGCCATAGAACTTCAGAAGGTTTGTGTCATAGTATTTATCTTCCATGAATGCATGCTGGTTGTCGTTTATAATCTTGTTCCGTTCCAGGTGCTCCACTATTCTCCTCCTGATAATCTTCTCTATGACTTTGTACACTATACACGTAAGTGACACTGCTCTATAGTTTAGTGCCTCGTTGCTGTTTCCTTTCTTAAAAATGGGAACTACATTTGCCTTCTTCCATAACTCAGGTAGCTGCCCAGTTTCAAGGGATGTGGTGAATATTGTGGTTAGTGCCACACACAGCATCTCTGCTCCCTCTCTAACTACCCACGGGGAGATGCCTGGTCCCATTGCCTTTGAGGTATCAAGGTCACTTAGCCTTCACCTCCTCCTCAGTTGTGTGTATGTCATCCAACACTTGTTGGTATATTCCTTATTGGTGTCCTGCTCTGTTCTGTCTTCCCAGAGTCCTTCATGCCTTCAATGTAAGTACCTACTTAAATCTCGTGTTGAGCTCCTCACATACCTCTTAATAGTTTCTTGTGAATTCCCCACCTTATTTCCTCAGCCTGATCACCTGGTCTTTGACTGTAGCTGGGCCTCCCTCCTTATCTGTGTATACTCGTTTCTGGCTCTTCGACTAATCTCCTTATTTTTCTGGGTCCTTTGCCTTCTGTACTTTTTCCATTCTCTAGTGCATTAGTCTTTGCCTCCCTGCACCTTTGGGTAAACCACGGGCTCGTTCTGGACTTCCTATTGTTTCTGTTGTCCTTGGGAACAAACCTTTCCTCTGCTTCCTTGCATTTTGTTGATACGTATTCCATCATTTCGTTCGTACTGATAGTCGCTGAGGAGACACAGTGTGGGAAATAAGTGTGTGTAACCATAAAGTGCATATACTCATTTAAACCAACATAAGAGGAATAGCAGTGATCATTAAATAGAAAAAAACATGGACTATAGTGTAAATTCTAGAGTGCCGGTGGAGTAACGGTTACTGTGGGTATAGGCCTTGCAGGCCAGCGAATTATTGCCAGATACATTCAAAATAGGAAGTGGAAATTAACAAACATATATTGAACTAACTAAATAA
>WNWK01024799.1:0-29265 GCA_009830355.1 Cherax destructor
ATTAGGAGAAGTTGGACGAAGAGTAAAAACTTTGTCCATTGAGTGGTTTGAAACAGAGAGTTTAAGGGAGTGCGTGACGAGCTTGTCGTTTCTGAGATGAACGAGAAGAAAGTGTCGAATCGTCATGTGTGGTCTTGGTCGTTTGGGTGTGGGACCAGGGGTGGTCTGATGTGAGACGGGCGAGCGATTCGAAAATTGCCGCACCGTCGAGGGAGAAGCCGGAATCAAGGTCAGAGAAGAGCGAAGGTCAGATGTATCAAAAGAGCCAGTCGGGTCCCTGGTACCTGAAGCAGGTGACGAACCGGCACCAGCAAGAGGTACAGGGGCACGAGAGGTGTCCAAAGAGTTGTCCGTTAACGAGGCAGGGTCAGTACTGGGTGCGGTATCAGGAAGGGGCCCGGGGGTAGTGGGTTCATGGATTGGGTCAGCCATGGTTAGGTTACTTCTTTCTTTTTATTTTTAAGAAAAAAAAAGAAAGAAGAAAAGAAAATAAAAATAAAAAAAAGAAGAAAAAAAAAAAGGGGGGAACGTGGAGGAATAGGTCCTAGGAGGAATGAAAGGGAGCGCAAATCCCCCTCTGTGCCCAAGAGGACCTCAACACCGCAAGTAGTGCAGATGCTGCATGGAACCCGTGCCATACCCTACCCTTCATGCCAGTAAACCAGCAATCCGGGATAGCAACCTCACATCCACCGAGCCATCTCGGCGGACAAAAGAGAGGGCGGCCGGATATCCGCCACAAAGCATACCGCCTTCGGCCACCACCCCCGGAATCCGAAAGGTGGCCTCCAGAGATACACCCGTCGCCCGAAAGATACCCAATGCCACCCCCCGGGTGACCGGAGAGGGATCGGGACATCCCCAGGCGATCCAGATTCCACGGCAAACTACACCACTGCCAAGGACCTCAACGGAATGGGATGGACTACGATACCTTTCCCCCTACCTAGGAACTAGAATGCCTGAGGAGAGAAGCTCCCAGGGTAAAACTGGGAAGGAAATAAGGGAGGGATGAGAAGGAGGAGGAGGAGGAGGAAAGGGAAAAGGGAGGATGGGGAAGATGGGAAAAGGGAGGGGGGATTGGGGGATAATTAGGTTCGGTCTGAGGAAGAAGACCAAGAGGTCCAATTCCTCAGACCGATAGCCTCTTTACCACGACAAGGAGCCCCCCTTAAAGAGGACTGTATTTCGGAAAGCCAGATGCATAGTAAAAGAAGTGTAACAGGCAGTAGCACTAGAAGAAACGGGTGGAGCCTCGGCACCTGGACCAGGTGACGAAGCGTCACCAGCAAGAGGTACAGGGGTATAGGAAAAGTCTGGAGAATGGTCCAGAAACGAAGCCAGGTCAGAACAGGATGCAGTAACGAAAAGGGGCCTGGGAGGAGAGGGGGTTATCACGGAACGAAGACTAAATGATGGTGGCACTTCTTATTATTTTAAGAAAAAAAAAGAAAGAGGGACAGTTACTAGAAGGCACGAAAGGGCCGTAAATTCCTCCCCTCATCCAAGAGGACCTCGACACCGCCAGCAGTGCAGATGCAGGGTGGAACCCGTTCCATACCCCTTGACACCAGTAAACTTGTGCTCCGGGATAGCAACCTTACATCCTAAAAGCCACCTCGGCGGACAAAAGAGAGGGTGGTCATATACAAGTCATAAAGCATACCTCCCTCGACTGCCACCTCCCAGAACCGACATGCAGCCTCCAGATATATACCTGTCACCTGCAAGACACCCCACCCCATCTGGAAGGGAGCAAGGCGCCTCTATATTTCATTTTGTTTGTTTATTATTAACTTATTGTAAACTTATCTAAAATATACAGTAGACCCCCGGTTTTCGTAATTAATCCATTCCAGAAGGTTTCCCGAAATCCGAAATAGCAGAAAACCGAAGTAATATTTCCCATAAGAAATAATGTAAATCCAATCCGTTTCAGACACCCAAAAATATTAAAAAAAAAACTTTTATATAGAATAACTAGTGTTGCAGCTCTTCAGTGCTTAGTACATTCATTACTTACCTTTAAATATTTGTAGTCTTAATGTAGGGCGAAAGGTGAGTAGTATTTATTTGTAGGAAGTCAGTGTAGGTAGCCGGTAAATGTAGGTACACGATGTAGGTACACATATGTAGTCCACCTGTGCTATACCTGCCATGGTCCACAGCCATATTATCATCATCGACATACCATGTTCACCGAGTTTAATCGTTTCTAACAACTACCTTTAGATGCCATCATAAACAAAGGTAGAAGTAATGAATAATTCATGCCGAGAATTGTAAACAAAAGGGTTAAGGGCGGTGACTGGGCCAGACAGCAGATTCATACAGTTTTCTCTAACACTGGACCAGAGAAAACGTAATGTTTTACCTCCACCCAACTCACCACTCGATAACATATAAACATTGCATGTTTATTTGCTATGTAGTAACGTGTTTCTTAAATAATTTTGAAGAAAATATCATAGATGAATTAATGAAAATGTTTATATTAACCTAAAATAAGACATTTAATGTGCCCAAGAATGAGTCACAAACGTACGAGCTGGGCAGGTGCACGGATCTGGCACCAACAATTTCCGAGTGGATGTTCGAAATCCGGGGGAAATTTCACAGAAAGGGGCTCGAAAACCGAATGGATCTATTTCCGAACAGGTCGAAAACCGGGGGTCTGCTGTATTTAGTTGGATTAGGCTAAATTAAATTGCGCTTATTACAATAAGGTTTGGTAAGTTTTCTAAGGTCCTTTTGGTACAAAAGTTTTTAATTTTTACATTAACATAAATGGAAAAATATATCTTTAAACATATAAGAGAAAATTTTAGAAAGAACTTAATTTTAAATGATTTCTTGCTAACTGACCAATTTTACCTATTTGACACGACCTTATATATATATATATATATATATATATATATATATATATATATATATATATATATATATATATATATATATAATGATGTGAAAGTGTTGACTAATGATGAAAGTATTTTCTTTTGGGGATTTTCTTTCTTTTGGGTCAACCTGCCTCAGTGGGAGACGACCGACTTAAAAAAAAAAATACATCGTGTGTGTGTACTCGCCTATTTGTAATTGCAGGGGTCGAGGCATAGCTCCTTGTTCCACCTCTACACTGATTGCTACTAGGTCCTCTCTCTCCCTGCTCCATGAACTTTATCATACCTCGTCTTAAAACTATGTATGGTTCTTGCCTCCACTACGTCACTTGCCAGAATATTTAACTTCCTGACAACTCTATGACTAAAGAAATACTTCCTAACATCCCTTTGATTCGTCTGAGTCTTCAACTTCCAATTGTGACCCCTTGTTTCTGTGTCCCATCCATGGAACATCCTGTCTCTGTCCACCTTGTCTATTCCTCGCAGTATCTTGCATGTCGTTATCATGTCTTCCCTAACCCTTCTGTCCTCCAGTGTCGTCAGGCTGATTTTCTTTAATCTTTCTTCGTAGGACAATCCCCTTAGTTCTGGAACTAGTCTTGTTGCAAACCTTTGCACTTTCTCTAATTTCTTGACGTGCTTGACCAGGTGTGGGTTCCAAACTGGTGCTGCATACTCTAGTATGGGTCTGACGTACATGTTGTACAGAGTCTTGAACGATTCCTTACTGAGGTATCGGAATGCTATTCTCAGGTTTGCCAGGCGCACATATGCTGCAGCAGTTATAAGAACATAAGAACATAAGAAAGGAGGAACACTGCAGCAGGCCTGTTGGCCCATACTAGGCAGGTCCTACACAATCCGTCCCACTAACAGAATATTTGCTCAACCCAATTTTCAATGCTACCCAAGAAATAAGCTTTGATAATTCTATTTACTCATGTGCGAGTCCCACTCAAATCCAACCCCTCTCACTCATGAATTTATCCAACCTAAATTTGAAACTACCCAAGGTCCTAGCTTCAATAACCTTACTAGGCAGACTGTTCCACTCATCAACTACCCTATTTCCAAACCAATACTTTCCTATATCCTTTCTAAATCTAAACTTATCTAACTTGAATCCATTGTTGCGGGTTCTCTCTTGGAGAGATATCCTCAAGACCTTATTTATATCCCCTTTGTTAATACCCATTTTCCACTTGTATACCTCGATCATGTCTACCCTCATTCTACGTCTTACAAGTGAATGTAATTTAAGGGTCTTCAATCTTTCTTCGTAAGGAAGATTTCTAATGCTATGTATTAATTTAGTCATTCTACTCTGAATGTTTTCTAATGAATTTATGTCCATTCTGTAATATGAAGACCAGAACTGAGCTGCGTAATCTAGGTGAGGCCTTACTAATGATGTATGAAGCTGTAATATAACCTCTGGACTTCTGTTGCTTACACTTCTTGATATAAATCCCAGTAATCTGTTTGCCTTATTACGTACGCTTAGGCATTGCTGTCTTGGTTTAAGGTTACTGCTTACCATCACCCCCAAGTCCTTCTCGCAATCTGTATAGCTAAGTTCTACGTTATTTAACTTATAAGTGCTTGGGTTATGGACACTCCCGAGCTTTAGTACCTTGCATTTATCTGCATTGAACTGCATCTGCCACTTTTCTGACCACGAATTAAGTCTGTCTAAATCCTCCTGAAGTTCCCTGACATCTACGTTAGAATCAATTGTCCTACCTATCTTCGTGTCGTCGGCGAATTTGCTCATATCACTAGTAATTCCCTCATCAAGGTCATTGATATATATTATAAATAACAACGGGCCTAAGACTGATCCCTGAGGAACGCCACTTGTTACAGATCCCCACTCAGATTTAACCCCATTTAAGCACACTCTCTGCTTCCTATTGGTGAGCCATGACGCGATCCATGACAGCAGCACTTTTCCCCCAATTCCATGAGCTGCCAATTTCCTTAACAGTCTCTGGTGTGGTACTCTATCAAAAGCCTTACTAAAGTCTAAATAAACAATATCGAATTCTTTATCGTCATCGACAGCCTCAAAAGCTTTACCGAAGAAAGTTAATAAATTAGATAGGCAGGAACGGCCCCTCGTGAATCCATGCTGAGTATCATTAATCAAATTATGGTTATCTAGATGGCTTCTAATAATATCAGCTATAATTGACTATAGTAATTTGCCTACAATTGAGGTCAGGCTTATTGGGCGGTAATTTGATGGTAGTGACTTGTCCCCTGCTTTAAAAATAGGAATTACATTAGCCATCTTCCACATATCAAACACTACACCTGTTTGAAGAGATAAATTAAAAATGTTACTTAATGGTTCACAGAGTTCCATTTTGCATTCCTTAAGAACCCGTGCAAAAAGCTCATCAGGACCCGGCGATTTATTTTGTTTCAGTCGGTCTACTTGTTTCATAACCATTTCGCTAGTGACTGTGATATTACATAATTTATTTTCTTCTGGGCCTCTGTAAAAATTAATTACTGGGATATTATTAGTGTCTTCCTGTGTGAAAACCGAGAGAAAATAATTATTAAAAATAGAGCACATATAATTCTCCTTGTCAGTAAGATTCCCAGAGTTATTTTTAAGGGAACCTATCTTATCCCTATCTTTTGTTCTATAAACCTGTAAAAATCTTTTTGGGTTAGTTTTTGAATCCCTAGCAACTTTAATTTCAAAGTCCCGTTTAGCTTTTCTTATCCCCTTTTTAACGTCCCTCTTAATGTCAGTATACTGATTTATAAGATGACCTTCACCTCTTTTTATGCGCCTATAAATTCCTTTCTTCTGCCCTAAAAGATACTTGAGCCTATTATTCATCCGTTTTGGGTCATTTCTACTTGATCTAATTTCTTTATACGGGATAAATGTTCTTTGGACAGCCTGTATAGTTTTAAGAAAACTGTCATATTGATACCTCTCTTCGTTACCCCAGTCCACAGTTGATAAGTGTTCTCTAAGTCCATTATAATGTGCTAAGCGAAAATCTGGGACCGTTACTGAATTATCCCTACTATCATACATCCAATTCCAAGCGACCACAAGTCGGCTCAAGCGACTTGTGGTCGCTTGAGCCGAGTTCCTCTGTAATTTCTAAATTATTAACAAGGGTTTCCTTGCTTGCCAGAACCAAGTCAAGTAGGTTATTTCCCCTTGTAGGTTCTGTCACAAACTGCTTCAAAAAGCAATCCTGAACTACTTCTAAAAAGTCGTTAGATTCTAAATTCCCTGTCAAGAAATTCCAATCAATCTGACTAAAGTTAAAGTCCCCTAGAATTACTACGTTATCGTGCCTAGTGGCCTTAACAATTTCCTCCCAAAGTAGTCTACCTTGTTCCCTATCTAAGTTTGGAGGACGGTAAATCACGCCTAAAATCAATTTTTCACACCCCTCTGAAAATTCTATCCAGACAGACTCTGTATGTGTTATTTCAGACTTTATACCCGTTTTTATGCAACAATTTAAATGATCACGGACATAGAGTGCCACCCCACCCCCCTTCCCGATACTTCTGTCTACTTGGAACAATTTAAAACCCTGAATGTGACATTCAGCAGGCAAGTCCCGATTTTTCATATTAAACTATGTCTCAGTTATTGCAAAAACATCAATATTACCCGTACTTGCAACTAATCTCAACTCGTCCATCTTATTCCTAGCACTACGACTATTGGTGTAATATATATTTAAAGACCCTCCTTTCTCTTTAACCTTTCTGCTCATTTCTGTTTTTCCACTATACCTATTATTGTCCTTGTCATCTAGTGTCACTGGCTTTCCACTATCCACCTTATTCTGCCTATTACTAGTTCTCCTAGAACTTACAATATTACTACACTGAGACTTCACTGTTTTCCCCCCAAAACCCATACCACTAACTATTTCTAGTTTAAAGCCCAAACAGCTCCCTCTACTGCAGTTGCCAGTGCCCCCACCCCAGACCTGGATAAGTGAACCCCATCCCTGGCATACATGTCATTTCTGCTTCCTATTGGTGAGCCATGACTCGATCCATGACAGCACTTTTCCCCCAATGCCATGAGCTGCCACTTTCTTTAACAGTCTCTGGTGAGGTACTCTATCAAAAGCCTTACTAAAGTCTAAATAAACAATATCGAATTCTTTATCGTGATCAACAGCCTCAAAAGCTTTACTGAAGAAGGTTAATAAATTAGATAGGCAGGAACGGGCCCTCGTGAATCCATGCTGAGTATCATTAATCAAATTATGGTTATCTAGATGGTTTCTAATAATATCAGCTATAATCAGCTGGTTGATGTGCCCCTCAGATGTGGTGTACTCACCTATTTATGTGTGTGTGTGTGTGTGTGTGTGTGTGTGTGTGTGTGTGTGTGTGTGTGTGTGTGTGTGTGTGTGTGTGTGTGTGTGTGTGTGTGTGTGTGTGTGTGTGTGTGTGTGTGTGTGTGTGTGTGTGTGTGTGTGTGTGTGTGTGTGTGTGTGTGTGTGTGTGTGTGTGTGTGTGTGTGTGTGTGTGTGTGTGTGTGTGTGTGTGTGTGTGTGTGTGTGTGTGTGTACATACTAATTTATTGGTATTGTGGTTAATTTTAGAATTATTAAATTTAATGGTTTTGTGTGTGTTGTTGGTTTGTGTTGTGTGTCGGGTAAAGACCTCGTGTTCAATGGCACTGACAGTGACAGCTTCCGCTGTGTTGTTACTTACGATGGCCGCCTCAACCTGCTGATCTTCCTTAGTCTGAAATAAAAATATTATCAATGTACCTGCTGTGCTGATTTCCTATTCTTTTTAAGCTTTCCTAAAAATTTATACTTTTCAGGTTATTGAAAATTTTCATGTGAAAATAAAAAAAAAGAAATATGCTGCCCAAGAAGAAATAATTAAAGGTGTTGTATGTGAAGGTAAGAAAGGGATGAAAAAATAATTACAAAAAATATAAGCTTCCATGTAATCTGAAAGGAGTTCGATTTAGGATGGAAAATAATATTCATCTGGAGAGAGAAACTAACAAGTGAAAAACAGTGAATTTTGACACACTAAGATCTCTCATAAAGGACTTGATCTTAAGTTAACATGAGTGGAAACTTTGCATTCGTGTTATAAACACATCGGGTAGCAATTAGTAATAAAATTAAATGGGTTACATTGCAACAGCAAAAACTGACTATATAATTCAGAGGTAAACATAATATGAGATAATTTAATTAAATAAAATACTTATATGTTAAGAGCTGAGCCCAAGGATCAGAGCTCAGTATAAATGGAAAGGCGAAGAAAACCGACCAAAAATCACATTATTATAAAGTATTTCATAATATTTTGATCTTATTGTCCTCTTAAAACTCACTTTCTAACTGAAATACTGATTTATGACTGAAAATTATCAGTTTTCATAAGAGAAATGAAAACAAAACTGAACTGATGACCTCTCCATGACGCCTGTGGTCACAGGCGTCTGGATATCACTTCTCTAGTTAATTCTCTTCCTCCATGAAAAAACATTTTTAAATTCCATCTCTGCTGCATCTGTAGTGGTCCTCCACCCTCGAGGAAACAACTGTAGTAGTCCTTTAATGTATAAGCCTTTTTTTTATTTTTATTAGAATAAACTTAGGTCTTAAAGGTACACATTGAAACTATGTTCCACATTATTTGGTTCGATTACATTGAGTGCAAGCAGTGTTAATTAAGAAGGATCTAAGTAGGACAGAAGTGTCAAAGTGCCAAGTCTTATAGAAACAACACTAGCAGACATTGTATAATGCATGTTAAATTTTTCCCTTCTACATGGTTTTGTAGTTTTAGTGTCTAAAAATATTATATGCAAATAATATATGCAAGTGTAGTTTTGACTTACCACAAGCATATCTTGGTAACAGGCCGGGTGCAGGTTGGCACCGTCAACATGGATGGCATTTTCATACCGCCAGACTTCAGCTTCCTGATGGAAGAACTGGGGAAAAGTTTCCTGGCAGACGGGACACACTCCTGAAGTTGAGTCTGGAGACACAGCTACGCTTGGTTTCTCAGCTTCCTCTTCTGGTATGGTTTTATTCATGTCCTCCAATTCAAACACACTTGGTACTGTTAATAGAAGATATTTTAATTCAACGTTAATGGCAAAGAATATTTTTAAGCGTATTTACTGGAGAACAAACCTCAACTATCTTGCCTTTACAGAACCTGTATCCACTGTTTTCTTCGCACAATCTTTTTAAATAATTTTCTTCACAATGCATGCAGTTCTTACGAGATTTAATCAACAAGTCCCATGATGATGAAATATCTTCCTTCAATTTTTGTTTTTCAAGTTGTATATTTATCTGAGAAACGGAGCATTTTTTAAACCTCCCTGGCAGATGATGTTTCAAATCCCTTCTACATAATGTCCTTAGCTTGAAGGATGAAGAATCAGAAAAATATATTGGCTGCATTATGACTTAATCAGAGAATAAAAAAAAATCAAACATACTTTGTAACTTTCTTTTGCGAAATTGTATTCAAAGCAAAGAACACTTTGTGAGGTAAAAAGAATCTCATATTTACTATAAGAAAACATCTGTATCAAACATTCACATGACCTTTCACACTAAGTTATGTAAACCAGTTTTACGAAACAAACTTATCTTATTTCACTTACAAATGATGATAATGACTTACCTTTTTTTCCTCCTTCTTCAGTTTCTTCAAACATGATCCAGTCTTCAGTAGATAAGTAGAACATGCGCGACATGGTCGACTTTCTTTGACGTTTGTTGTATTCGAAATGCCAATCCAAGTGTTGCGAATACTGAAGTGTTTGTTCAGGCTTAAATCGCCACTCACACGACGAACATTGTTTTCCACTGTACAGAGAGACTATGACACTCTTATTTCGTCTGCAGGGGGGAAAAATTACTGCTTTTATTGAAAAAATATAGGTCGAATATTATAAAACAGTTGCTTCAGTCACAACGCATTCACCATTTTACTCTTTTACAAGATCCCTACTTTGATTCACTTCACCTCAAATAAGTTCTATCTATAAATCCTGTTCTTCCTAATATCTTACTCACACACTCTTATTTATCCCAACTACAATATTCTCTGGACTTGTATGCATTATCTAAAAAAGTCTTCACTTTTCAGGCCCTTTCCTGCATATTTTTATTGCAAAATCTTTCTTCTGTTTTAGTGTTTTATGTGCTTTCCAGCTATGCTGCTTCCAATTTAATTACCAGCCATTTGTTGCTTATATAGTTAAACATCTATTATGTATATTATTATAATCAAATAAAGCGCTAAACCAACAAGGGTCATGCAGTGCTGCAGGGCAGAAAATAATGCCGGGGATATACAGTGGTACCTCGACATACGAGCAGCTCCCAACTCGAACAATTATGTAGTGTATTTCTGTAAGTGCTTTTGTAAGTGTATTTTTGGGGGTCTGAAATGGATTAATCTAATTTATATTATTCCTTATGGGAACAAATTCGTTCGTTATCGGCACTCGAACAGCCTTCTGGATCGAATTAAACTCGTAACCCGAGGTACCACTGTATACAGCTAGGTGGAGAGGGCTTCAGATATGAGGGGAGAAAAGAGCTTGAAGGGACGCTAGGGGCTGTCAAAGTTCGTATAGTAAAGCAGTTGCTGACAAATAGTCAAAAAGTGATCGTAAGTCAAAGGCAGGACCGTCTTCAAGGGAAGAACGGTAGGGCAGCGTCGTCGGTGGAGGTAAATCTTGAGAGGTGGCTGGTAAACCGGTCAATCCACAAGAAATAGGGAACGGACAAACCACACCGCCTTTCATTGCCCTTCACATCAACGTATCCGGGACCCAACAGCAAACGACGTCTTTGTTTTTGCTAGCTACACAGGGCAACCAAAGATGAATACAGAGGACCAGTGGATGAGGGGAATCAAATTGTTTAATGGCCTGTAAAGTGCTGAGGGAATCCGAAATTATTACAAACGCCGAAGGAGACATACATGTAATACGGAGAAACACAATGAGGATGGCATACAACTCGGGGGTAAAAATACTAGCTGAGTCTAACAAATGACCCTGGACAAGATCGTCAGGGAACACGCCACGAACCCAACACCATCAGAAGATTTAGAACCATCTATATAAACAGCGATGGCATGAGCATGCAACTAGAAGCGATCAAGAAAGAGAGAGCAAGGAGCACTCGTAGGCAGGAGAGCTTTAGCGCATGGCAGTAGGGGAGAACAGACGAACCGTGGGAACCTCCCAATGGGGAAGGGAAAAGGCAGACACTATATGAAAATACAAGGGAGGCAATTGGAGAAAACACCGGAGTGATGAAGAGAAAACAGACGGAATAAGCAGGGGCACCAATCAAATAATGGGCTTCTACTAACGTCTGAGACCAACCTATACGTAGAAGGAACACGAAGGTCATGAGAGCGGACAAAGTAACGAAGGCAATGAGCATCATGGCGATCGGCTAAGGAAGGAAAATTCGCCTCAGCATATAGGTTTTTAACAGGGGAGGAACGAAAGGCACCAAGGCATAAACGTAGACCCTTAAGATGAAGGGATCTAAATTAGAAAGAGTTGCAGAAGAAGCCGCAGAATAGACTTGGTCACCATAATCCAGGTTGGACAAGACTAGGGAAGAATACAAACGGAGGAGAGTTCGGCGATGTGCTCCCCATGAACGATGCGCAAGAATTTTAAGGAGAATCAGCCAACCACAGAAAGCTGTCTTCAAAGAGGAAATGTGAGGTTTCCATGTCAACCGGCGATCGAATAGAAGGCCAAGAAACTTGACCGAATCACATTCCGGGATATTCGAGCCGTGCAAATTACAATGGAATATCTGGGACAAGAGGACGTCTGGTGAAGGTAATGAAATGGGTTTTCGCACTAAAAAAATTAAATCCATGAGAAGTGGCCCATTGGGAAACACGGTCAATTGCATCCTGAACAGAGGCCGTTACTAGGCAACAATCAGGACATGTGTAAGCTATAGCGAAGTCATCCACATAAAGTGACGACCAAGAACGGAAGCGAGGCGCCAACATGGACATGAAAATGTCTTTCAGACAAGAAAGCAGCAAGGAAGGTCGGCAGAGTACCACGGAGGCCTGAGGAGTGGGCCTGGAACAGGAGAGGAAGGAGGCTGGAACGTGGCTGGGGAAGAATTCTGAGGGAAAACAGGAGAAGAGGGGACCACACGAGGGAAAGGGGGTGAACCTCCACCTTCGTGTGAGAGTTAGAAAGGGAGTGAGATCTAGGCACCGAGGCCGAAAAGGAAAACTGTTTTGGAATTGTAAGCACAGGAGGAATGCGAAGAGGCTTGGGCTTAGGAAACAGGTTCAACTTCACTGGTGATAGGCACAAAGAAGATGCAGGAGTGCGAGGCCTCGCAGACTGTGAAACTAGCGAGTGACAAGTAGTAGTAGAGGTAGGAATAGGTAAGGAGGTTGGGGTTTCAGAGGGTAAAACCGGAAAAGAATTGGAGACGGGGGTGACCTAGGAATACATGGCACCGGAGGAGCTGGTAGGCGGGTAGCCGCGATGATTGGAGGTTTCCTAACTACTCGAGAATAAGGAACATGGGGAAGATTTCCCTGAAGGCAGAGCAGTAAGACAGCTATAGCGTTTATTAAGATAGACCTGACATCGGAGGGAAAAAGAAGGGCGAGTTTAGATGCAATTAAGACAAGTGTGGGGAAGACTGCAAGATGTATCGGCGTGATCCGTGACACCGCAGACTGGGCACTCCACCGCAGACCTGAAGTATTTAGCTGGATGTCCGAAGCGCCAACAATTTCGACACTGTTGGGGTGTAGGGACCACTTTACGGACCTCAAGGCGATGTTCCGCGATAATCGATAATCGGAGGACGGGAGTTCACAACAGTCAAAGGTTAAGTGGGCGATGTTACTGGGAAAGCGCATCCTCCCACGAGCGGGCAGGACATATGTATCTACTATGAGAATTAGAAGGTCCTGAAAGGTTAATTGCTCTAAAATATCGTCAACGCAAGACAGAAGTTCACACTATACAATGCTATGCGGTAAAACCACCGTACCACTGCAAGAATTGAGAGTAGCGTGCTTGTGAAGTAAGATGGGAAAGATCATTAGTTTGGTTTGCGTTCAGAAGAGTAACGATGCGTGAAAGGGTATATTTTGGCCAACGTGTCGTAAAGGCTTTACCAATACTGTGGTCTGAAAGATAATCAGTTGGAGAAGTCGGTTGCAAAGAAAAAAAAATGGTCCACTATGTACTTGTAAACATGGTGCGTAAAGGAAGTGGGTGTCGAGTAGGTTGTTAATGGGTGAAATGAGCAGAAATCAAAGGACCGTCGTCAGCAAAGGGTCTGGAATGTTTAGGCATAGGACCGCGGCGGCCCGACCGGAGGTAGGTGGGGGATCCGAAAACCGTCACACTGTATGGGGGAAAGCCGGATGCATAGTTAAAGGCATGCAAGGGGCAGAGACACTAGAAGAAACAGGAGCCTCAGCACCTGGAGTAGGTGACGAAGCATGACCAGCAGAAGGTACAGGGGTATGGAAAATGTCTGGAGAATGGTCCAATAACGAAGCCGGGTTAGAACAGGATGCGATAACAAAAAGGGGCCTGGGAGGAAGAGGGATGTCATGGAACAAACATTCCATGATGGAGGCACTTCTTTCTTATTATATGAAGAAATAAAAAGAAAGAACTCATGAAATCGTAATGACACGATTGCAAACAAACCATACCACGGGTGGGGTTCGAACCCGCGGTCAGAGTCTCAAAACTCCAGACCGTCGCGTAAGCCACTGGGCCAGCTAGCTTTAATAAGATTCATCCAAATACGTATATTTCTACACCATAGGAAAGTTAGCATAGGCACCACAGTGCCTATGGTAACTTTGCTCCCTTTATATATACTCAAGTACAGTGTACTCTGTTCAGGTAGATCTGTGACTTGAAAAACTCAAACTACTGCTGCTACTACTACTGCTGCTATTACTACTACTGCTGCTATTACTGCTACTGTTACTATTAGTGCTATTACTACTACTACTACTGCTGCTACTACTACTGCTGCTATTACTACTACTGCTGCTATTACTGCTACTGTTACTATTAGTGCTATTACTGCTACTACTACTACTACTGCTGCTACTACTACTACTGCTGCTATTACTACTACTGCTGCTATTACTGCTACTGTTACTATTAGTGCTATTACTGCTACTGTTACTATTAGTGATATTACTGCTACTGCTGCTATTACTGCTACTGTTACTATTAGTGCTATTACTGCTACTGCTACTACTACTACTACTGCTGCTACTACTACTGCTACTGCTGCTATTACTGCTACTGTTACTATTAGTGCTATTACTGCTACTGCTACTACTACTACTACTGCTGCTACTACTACTGCTACTGCTGCTATTACTGCTACTGTTACTATTAGTGGTATTACTGCTACTGCTACTACTACTACTGATGCTACTACTACTGCTGCTATTACTGCTACTGTTACTATTAGTGCTATTACTGCTACTGCTACTACTACTACTACTACTACTATTACTGCTGCTGCTGCTACTACTACTACTACTGCTACTGCTGCTGCTACTACTGCTGCTACTACTACTACTACTACTACTAGTACTAGTACTACTACTGCTATTACTACTATTAATAATATAGAACTTACTTGCGAAGATTCTTTACGTCGAACATAAATTCAAATGATATCGCTTCATCGTTGTTATTTTCCTCTTCCTCTTTATTCTTATATTCTTGTATCATTAATTCGTGATGTTTCTTGGAATAAATAAAGCCAGCACTAGTCAGGTTTTGCTTGACAACATCTGTCGCCAGTTGACTGCTCATGTACCGTCCTAGAGGAGGGTGATTCACGTTGATTACCGGCACAGTTTCTGGCTGTGGAGGCAGCTGGTCCGCTGTAGTTGTGATCAGCATCCCGCTCGGCGGGTCCACTGCTGCTGCAGCTTGGGAAAACGTGGGCCCAAGTCTGTGCATTTCAGGTACTTGAAATGGTGGACCCAAAGGTAGACTGTGATAGTATGGAGGGTCTTGAGAAGGCCCTGTGTGTGAAGATCTCTCTAATGGAAGACTCTGTGAGGGCGGTCCTTGACGAGAAATGACAACTTCCTTGGACAAGAACATTCCCACTGAAGAATGCAAGGTAACTTTGCTTGAGGTCATCTCAGATAGAAATTCTGAAAATGTAACAGGACTTATATTTACATACGGGGACTTTCCATTCAGGCTGATAGTTCGAGGTTGTCCAGCCAGGTGAACTGTTATTGGCCCACCACCAATGAGGCATTGATAGCCTTTCCCATCCAGCATTAACTCCTGACTGGGTACGCCAAGTTTAACATGGTGAATCTCACCTGCAATTGTGAATTCCTTATAATCTTCTCCTGTTCTCGCGGATAACACTAACTTTCCCTCGTCAATGACAATGTTACAATGCCCCGCCCCAAACGTCAAAATGCGAGGATCATTCCAGTCCTGGAGGATCACAGCATTTTGTCCGTACATATAGACATCGCGAGGTATACCATCAATACAAATTGTCCTCGTTTCAAAATATCGAGGTACAGTTTTCAGTTTATCTTCAGCCATAGAATGAAAATCCGGTTTCATCGGAACATTTTTTGGAAAACAGCATCGGCTATCCCTCGTTCTTCTGCCTCCACCGCCTATCATTCTTCTTCCGCATTCATCAGATTTAGTTTCGTGTCCTCTTCTCCACATGCTTTGAAATTTGGGCGCCTTACCGCATCCTTTGAAAGCTCGTTGGCGTATTTCAGTAGTAGAAAGAGCTCCAGTCCAATGTAGCAAGTGTTTGTAGAACATATCCCTCTTCCTGAACAGTGCATAACAAGAACTGTGTTAATACAGTTAATGTACATAATTTATATTTATTCTGTATATTCTTTTATATAATATTGAAACTAAACGGGACTTCAGCAATAGCCAAAAAAGACATTATAAACATGAAGATATCTGATGCTTAATCTGTCCACTACAATTACTAAACATGTTTTGGTCGCTGTATGATTCCTAAGGTATCTGCTGTGTCCCAGTACGCTAGTTATCTGTTCTTAGGTGTAACTGGCGAAGTACTTGTACCTCACAGCAGAGGAGCTGCAGCTTGACTTTTGATAAACATACTTGGATCTGCTAATGCCAAGATGTCCAGGTGCATAGGCACCTAATAAGGCAAACATTATGAATGTTTAAGTAAATATTGTGTTGACAATATTTGCTGAAAACTTTATGCAAATTGTTTGAAAAACAAACATCCGAAAAAATGGTAGAAAGTATTATTAGCCTCTTGAATGCACTCAAGAGTAAATATGGACAAAATAAAACATCGAGGTTGCATTATCTTTAAAACACATCCTAATTAACCTGTGAATGTTTACCATTGTTATTCGTGACCACTGAAAAATCATTCAAAACCCCACCAATCACCCCAAACCCTCTCCCGCCCCCCACCAAAAAAAAAAAAACCACTGTGGTCACAGCATCATTAAGTGCTACAAATTACGCAGAGATAAAGTATTTATTTAAAGTAAAATAATTGGCATCGTCATAATCAGACACCAATTGAAAGCTTCTAAGCAAGTTAGGTCTTCTTCGGGTGTTGGAAGTGACCTCAGTTACCGTATAGAAGTTAATATAATACAACTGGCATACAAGAAGAATGTAGATCTTCTCTTTATATATAATACACCTGCTTTCATAGTCTGAAGCCGCTTTCAGGGATTATTTATAAAACTGCACATTTATTCATAAAAATATATATATATATATATATATATATATATATATATATATATATATATATATATATATATGTATAGTGCCGAATAGGTAAAACTGGTCAGTTTGCAAGAACTCATTTATATAAAATATATATATATATATATATATATATATATATATATATATATATATATATATATATATATTTATTTACGTTAATGTAAAAATTAATAATTTTGTATCAAAAGAGCCCTAGAAAACTTAACTAACATTATAACAAGCGAAATTTAATTTAGCCTAATCCAACTAAATATATTTTAGATACGTTTACAATAAGAAACACAATGAAATATATTTTTTCGAAAGGTTAAGAATAATTTTTGCGAAATAATTGCATTTACAAATTTTCGCTTGCCTTATTCGGTAAGAAAAGCGTTTTTAGTTAAGCCAAAATTGCAAGTTTTACTTATTCGGCACGACACATATATATATATATATAAACGAGAACAAGCGATACAAGATGCAAAACAATCACAGGGTGAGTTGAATGATATCTCTACGTTTATCGTTGCAATCAACACATCAAGAGCAGCAACGTCGCAGAAATAAGTAGGAAGTCGAAGCAGATTCATTAAGGGAAGCGTTGTAGCTGGAGTGAAGTAGGGAGGCAGGAGACAACAACTGCCCCAGGTATACAAATGCCAGAAAGATAGAGTATTAAAGCATAAAAAGACAGCCATTGACAGCATTGACGTAGTGAACAACAAGACAGTTATCAAAAACTTTACTCGGACTTCGATACAATATAAAATACTTTAGGTTCTAAATATAGATGTATCTTGTAATTGTCTTAGGATAATTCCATAATATTAAGAATCCAGGTCTACGGCCGACTCACTTAAAACTATAGGGAGACATCCATATATTAGCCAGAAGAAGATGTCTATAGTTTATCTATCCCAGCCAACTCTTGGGCAGACATTGGTCTAAGCAAAAGTAAGCAGGGAAACGTGTCCTAATTTATCAGCACAGAATGACAATACAAACAACAGTCCAAAGCATTCAAACAGGAGTCTGGATTTAGCTTGTGCACGATAACCTCAATTATAAGTGAATCGAGTCTGATTCCTCTGAAACCATTATTATATATTGAAAGTTTATCATGTTTAATTATTGCACATTCTTAAATATTTCTTTCCAGCCATGAGGTTCAGGAAACTAGAACTCTGGCTTCTGATCGATTTGCAGGATTGTTGCAAACTTTGGTGTGGTTGAATATTGCATTTGATTCCTGAGCTGTTTGTATTGAATATGAGTGTTGTGTTAGTCTGTCCCACATAAGATAAGTTCCAGCCATGCACCCAATTGTGTAAGCATCGCCAACACTATGTTGAAGAATTCCAGATTAAAATACTCTTAACTGTCCATGAATTAATAAAAACTATATATATGATGAATCTTTTCAGGGCATTCGGCAGGACATATATATTCTCATTGTATGGAAGAACCAGCACATTCTTGAACTCAGGAGTTATTCTAAGTTCAGTCCTATGATAAGTTTTCTTAGCTGCCAGCAAATCTTTCTACAAAGTCCTTAGGGTAACAGTTACGTAGCAATATCAAAGATTTTCCTAATTTCCTCATCGAGAAAGTCTGGGCTGCACACTCGGTAAGCTCTGAAAAATTAATGGGAAAGGCACTCCTATTTACTCTTGTTTTTCAAGGTTATAGTAGTAGTGAATATATGAACACACATTAGTGGCCTTCCATTATTATTATTATAATCAAAAGAAGCGCTAAACCACAAGAGTTATACAGCGCGGCAGGGCAGGAAAGGATGCAGGGGGAATAGGTTGTAAGCGGGAGATGGATGATTTGTAGGGTATGGAGTGCAGCAGAACAGTGGATAGTGCAGGGATAGAGGGTAGCAAGAGATCGAGGTAGAAGGGACTGAGGGAGGTGCTAGAGGTATAATCTTCAGAGTTTGTGTAGTAAGTCAGTTTCTGTCAAAAAGTCAACGAGAGAGTCAGGATTAAAGGAGGGTCCATCAGCAAGAAGGGAAGGTAAAGAAAGGGCTGCAGAGCGAAGACGCCGTTGGAGGTAAATTCTGAATGCTCGTTGATAAAGTGGGTAGTCCAACAGAATATGCCGGACACTGGAACCTGACAATGCTCACAGAGAGGGGCAGGGAGCCTCTCCATGAGATACCCGTGTGTAAGATGAGTGTGGCCAATGCGAAGACGGGAGAGTGTAGTCTCCCAACCTCGACATTAGTGACAAGAAGAAGGCCAGAAACCTATAATCGGCTTAATAGAATGAAGTTTGTTATTCAGCAGGTCAGACCAGCGTTGTTGCCAACGGGTGCGAAGGTGGGTAGGAATGACCGCAAAATAGTCCGTAAAAGGAACACCTCTATATGAAACTGGAAGGTCATGTACTGCTGACCGCGCAGCAGTGTCTGCCTGTTCATTGCCCTGTACGTCAACATGACCAGGGACCCAACAAAAAACAATATTTTTGTGCATGCTAAAGATACGGCATAACCAAAAGTGGACACGAAGAACTAGGGGTTGAGGTGTATCAATTTTACGGATAGCCTGTAAAGCACTAAGGGAGTCAGAAACGACCACAAATGACTGGTGACACAGGCATAGATGCAATACGGATAAGTGCCAAAGAATGGCATACAATTCAGCCGTAAAGATGCTAGCCGAGGGTAACAGATGCCCTCGCACGACGTTGTCCGGGAAGACTGCTGCGAATCCGGCACTGTCAGACGACTTTGAACCATCGGTGTACACTGCGATGGCATGGGAATGAGAACGGAAGTGGTCTAGAAAGAATGAGCGAGAAGCCCCCATAGGTAGGCGGGCTTTCGCGCAAGGTAGAGGAATAGAACTGCACGAACAGGAGGAATTTCCTAAGGGGGTAGGGAAAAGGGAGATGTCACATTAACATATAGAGGTGGTAGCTGAAGGAAAGACAGGAGTGAATGTAGACGAAGAGAAAAGGGACGAAGTAAGCAGGGGCGACGAACAAATAAAGAGCGTTTACTAACATCTGTAACAATCCTATACATGGAAGGATTGCCGAGGTCATGAGAACGAACATAATAGCGAATGCAATGTGCATCACGACGATCGGACAAGGATGGAATGTTCGCTTCTACATAGAGGCTCTCAACCGGGGAAGAACGAAATGCACCAAGGCATAAGCGTAATCCCTGGTGATGGATGGGATTAAGGATGGAAAGAGTGGCAGGGGAAGCCGCCGAATATATTTGGTCAACATAATCGAGTTTTGATAAAATTAGGGCTGAATGTAGACGAAGGAGAGTTCTACGATCAGCCCCCCATGAAAGATGTGCGAGGGTTTTAAGGATGTTCAGCCGGCTGTGCCAAGTTGCCTTAAAAGAGGTAATATGAGGTTTCCAGGACAAAAGACGGTCGAACAGGAGGCCGAGAAACCTGACAGTATCACGTTCTGAAATACGTGAGCCGTATAGGTACAATGGATGATCAAAGACCACTGAACGTCTAGTAAACGTAATTTGATGAGTTTTGCCACTAGAAAATTTAAACCCGTGAGTGGTGGCCCAATCAGAAACCCGGTTGATGGCATGCTGGAGGGAAACTGCAATGAGGTGACAATCAGCACCTGCACAAGCTATAGCAAAGTCATCCACATAGAGCGATGACCAAATATTGGATGGGAGAACAGATGCCAGATTATTTATAGCAAGCAGAAAGAGTGTTGTGCTCAGAACACAACCCTTCAGCTTGGACAAATTCCGGGGAAAGTTCATTACTAACCCGGACACGTAAATGTCTGTCAGTTAAGAAAGCATTAAGGAAAAATGGTAGATTGCCTCGGAGGCCTAACTAGTGGGCCTGAGTCAAGATATTATTCTTCCAAGTTGTGTCATAAGCCTTCTCAAGATCGAAAAAGATGGCAATAACCGAGTTGTTATTAGCAAAGGCATTACGAATATACGTATCCAAGCGCAGAAAGGGGTCAATGGCAGAACGGCCCTTACGAAAGCCATATTGACAAGTGGAGAGACTACTGTGAGTCTCTAAATACCACATCAAACGTCTATTAACTAGACGTTCCATCACCTTGCAAACTGCACTGGTAAGAGCAATGGGACGGTAGTGAGAGGTATCATGTCCCGTAGTACCCAGTTTGCGAAAAGGGAGAACAATAGCAGACTTCCACAGTTGGGGAATAACTCCTTGCGACCATATAAGATTAAAGAGTCGTATGAGGACAGTAAGAGCAGACTGATGTAAATGTTGTAGCATACGAATATGTATGCCGTCTGGCCCAGCTGCCGATGATCGGCAAGCAGAGTGTGTTGCCTCAGTTCTTGAAGGGTAAAAGGCACATTATAAGATTCTTCTCGGAGGGAAGAAAAATCTAAGGGCTTTAACTCGCTGGCAGACTTAGAAGAAAGGAACGAGGGGCATAGATGGAGGCCCTGATAAATGCGGACGAGATGTTTACCAATTTCAGTGGCAACGGCAAGAGGGTGTGCTATATCGACACCAGCAACCTGAAGAACAGGAGCCGGGTCAGGGGAGAATTCACCACTCAATTTCCACACTTTGTTCCAGACTGCACTCATTGAGGAAGCCGAAATGACCGTAGAAACGTAATCTCGCCAGCAAGTGCATTTAGCATCACGTATGACGTGGCGAGCAATTGCTCTTTTCTGCTTAAAATCAAGGAGTCTCTCTGTGGTTCTGTTATACCGATACCTGCCCCACGCAGCGCATTTCAAACGTACTGCCCGAGCACAAGCAGGAGACCACCAAGGCACGCACTTCTGAGAATGCTTGCCTGAGGTTTGGGGGATAGAATGTGAAGCTGCTGTGAAGACGGAAGACGAAAAGAGATGTAAAACCTCATCAATGAAGGACGAGGAAGGAACCTCATGAAAGGCAGTAAGATGTGCGAAAAGGTCCCATTTCGCCCGGTCAAACTGCCAGCGTGGGCTACAAGGAGGAGGAGAATACGAAGAGGACTTAAGGATGATTGGGAAATGATCACTATCATGTAAGTCCGGGAGGACAGACCAGGTAAAGTCGAGGACAGTTGATGAAGAGCAGATGGAAAGATCGATGCAGGAGAAAGAATGAGTTCGGGGATCAAAATGGGTAGGAGTACCCGTATTTAAAACATGGAGGGGGAGAGAAGCAAGAAATGCCTCCAACTGAACGCCACGGGAGTCACAGTGTGACCCTCCCCAAAGAAAATGGTGTGCGTTAAAATCGCCAAGTAACAGAAGGGGTGGCGGCAAGGAAGAAACCAGAAAATCAACATCTAGGATAGACAAAGCTCGTGAAGGGGAGAGATATAAAGAACAGAGTGTATACCACTTATTCAAGTGGATACGGGCTGCGGTGTAATGTAGAGAATGAACATAGAGCTGACGGTATGGAACACCAGTGCTTATAAGAAGAGCACTTTCGTTAAAGGTTCCATCTGAAAAAGGATCCGATGAATATAACAAATCATAGCCTGAAAAGGGCCGGATAACAGGATTGCAATTTGGGTTCTTGCAAACAGACACCAACAGGGGAAAACTGGAAGAGCAACACCTGAAGCTCACCCCGGTTACCCCTGAGGCTTCGGATATTCCACTGCAAATAAGCCATGATTTATAGAGAGAAAGATAGAAGTCGAAGTTAGAGGTATCTATGGACTAGGGATAGAAAAGTCCACGTGTGGAGGCAGTGGAAGCTTCGTAATCAGGGAAGGAGTGGGACGCTGGGAAGGAAGGAGGGGTGTAGACGGAGAAGAGAGAGGAGGAGGAACAGAAGGTGGAGCGGTGTCCATCAACGTTTCAGACTCTGCAGTAAATTCTGCGATAGCTTCCAGATTTTCGGAATACAAAGATGCAGAATGTGGGACTACATTAGAAATGGAAGGAGAGTGAGCTACTATCGGGGAGACTATAGACTGTACTAAAGTAGAGGGCGAGGAGATGGAAGAGGAAACTGGCGAAGGGGTTTGGGAGGGGATAGGAGTGGAAGTGGCCTGGGGAGGGACAGTCGGGAAAGGAACTTGAGAGGGGATAGGGGATGAAGATATTGAACGAGGAGGAGGATGAACCTCCACACACGTTACAGAACTATTCGGAGACGAAGAACCCGGCAATAGGGATTTTTTGCCGGGCTTATGAGAAGGAGGGGGGCGCTGAGGTTTAGGCGAAGGACGAGGGCATGGAGACTCAGAACTGTGTGAGTGAGTAGAGGAAGGAGTGTGGACAGTATGGGATACCGAGGTATGGACCTCGGAGCCAAGCACATCAAAAGGATTCGAGACAGGGGTGACTGAGGATGGTGTAACCACAGAGAAAGTCAAGGAAGTTTGGACATCAGAAGTTGGGCGACATTTAGCAATGCGAGAATAGGAAATACGGGGAAGTCTCCCTTGAAGGCGTAGATGAGAGACGGCCATAGAATATGAGAAGCCTTCCGCCTCTTTGAGACAACAGATTTCCCGCTCATGCAGGTAAACCTAACAACGGCGAGAGTACGATGGATGTGCCTCATGACAGTTAAGGCAAGAGGGAGGTAAAGTACAAGAAGGACTGGCATGGTCGTCGGCACCACAGACTGGGCATTCGGCAATGGACCTGCAATATTTTGCTGGATGACGAAAACGCCAGCAGTTTCTACACTGCTGTGGTGTAGGTGTCACCTTTCGAATTGTAAACATTGACCTGCAATGTAGACCGAAGGTGGGAGTTCTCGGCAGTCAAACGTTAAACGAGCTATATTGCAAGGAAAACGTCTTCGCTTATTGGCAGGGAGGGTAAAAGTGTCAACCTTAAAGATAGGGAGTTCTTGGAGCTCAAGTTGCTACAAAATGTCTTCACCACATGTCTGGAAATTCCGTTGGACAATGGTGAAGGGTAAAATGACAGTACCACTACAAGAATTAAGAGAATGATACTTGTCAATAGTGATAGGAATAGTATCTATGGTCGTAAGAAGGGAAAGATCGCGAGCTTGTCCAGCATTCTGGACCGTGATGATGCGAGTGCCGCTCTTGAGAGCGTGAAAAGAGATATCTTTGCCTACATAGCGTAGGAGAGCTTTACCAATACTATGATCGGAAAGATAGGTAGTTGGAGTAGTCGGTCTGAGAGTAAAAAACTGTCCATTGAGTAGTGTGAAACAAAGTATCTAAGGGGAGTGCACGACCTGCTAGTCGTTTCTGAGATTAACGAGAAGGAAGAGTTGAATCGTCATGTAAGGAAGGGTCTTGGTCATTTGGGTGTGGGACCGGGGGTGGTCCGATGGGAGACGGGCGAGCGATTCGAAAATTGCCGCACCGTCGAGGGAGAAGCCGGTATCAAGGTCAGAGAAGAGCGAAGGTCAGATATGTCAAAAGGGCCGGTCGGAACCCCGGTACCTGACGCAGGTGACGAACCGGCACCAGCATGAGGTACAGGGGTATTAGAGTTGTCCGAAGAGTTGTCTGGTAACGAGGTAGGGTCAGAACTAGGTGCGGTATCAGGAAGGGGCCCGGGGGTATTGGGTTCATGGATTGGGTCAGCCATGGTTAGGTTACTTCTTTCTTTTTATTTTTAAGAAAAAAAAAAAGAAGAAAATAAAATAAAAATAAAAAAAGAATAAAAAAAGGGGGGAACGTGGAGGAATAGCTCCTAGGAGGAATGAAAGGGGTGTAAATCCCCCTCCGCGACCAAGAGGACCTCAACACCGCAAGTAGTGCAGATGCTGCATGGAACCCGTGCCATACCCTACCCTTCATGTCAGTAAACCAGCAATCCGGGATAGCAACCTCACATCCACCGAGCCACCTCGGCGGACAAAAGAGAGGGCGGCCGGATATCCGCCACAAAGCTACCATCCCCGGAATCTGAAAGGTGGCCTCCAGAGATACACCCGTCGCCCGAAAGATACCCAAAGCCACCCCCCGGGAGACCGGAGAGGGATCGGGACATCCCCAGGCGATCCAGATTCCACGGCAAACTACACCACCGCCAAGGACCTCAACGGAATGGGATGGACCACGATTCCCTTCCCCCTACCTAGGAACTAGAATGCCTGTGGAAGGAAGCTCCCAGGGTAAAAATGGGAAGGAAATAAGGGAGGGATGAGGAGGAAGAGGAGGAAAGGGAAAAAAGGGAGGATGGGGAAAATGGGAAAAGGGAGGGGGGATTGGGGGGTAATTAGGTTAGGTCTGAGGAAGAAGACCAAGAGGTCCAATTCCTCAGACCGATAGCCTCTTTACCTCGACAAGGAGCCCCCCTTAAAGAGGAGTGGCTTTCCAATATACTGTAAACAAACATTGTATCAACCCAGTGGATCAGAATATCTAAGAATGGAAGTTTAAACTCTGCTTATTTCTCCACTGTGAATTTAATAGATGAACAAGTGTGTTAAAGCTCTGTAAAAATGTGTTCAGGTTCATTTCATTCGGCCAAAGACATCAAGATGTTATCCACATATCTAATCCACTTATCTTCACGGGAGAGGATATCTTTCAATAACTTAGTCTCAAAAAACTCCAATTTAGGTTCTTGTAAGCAAACACAAACAGGGAAAACTGGGAGAGCAACTCCTGAAACTCAACCAGATTACCCCAGAGTCATCGAATATTCCACTGTAAATAAGTCATAATTTGCGAAGTGATGTATACTGGTAATATAAAATAGTAGGTGTCTATGGACTGTCTATGGAGGTAGCGGAAAACGAGTAAGCGGTGAAGGATTGGAACTCTGCGAAGGAGTTGTGTACATGGTGGAGGAGTGATGGGAGGTGGATCGGTTTCCATCATTTGGAGGGAGAGTGAGTAAAGATCAGAGAGACGATAGAAGTTTCCAAAGAAGGGTGGGTATGAGAGGTTATAGTTAACTTGGGAAGAAACTTGGGAGGGGATTGGAGAGGAAGAAACTTGGGAGGAGACAGGAGAGGAAGGATAAACTTTTACACCCGTAACAGAGACAGTATGAGGTAAAGTACTAGGCACAGAGACTGGAAAGGAAAAATGTTTGGGAATGATAAGAGAAGGAGAGGTCTTGTAGACATAGATACATGCATGCAAGAAGAAGAAGACTCAGTTTGAAGCTACGAAGTGGGAACCTCGGTGTCCCGGGCTGCAAAAGAGTTAGAAGCAGAGGTGACTGTGGATGCTGTGACCACAGAGGAGAGTGTGAAAGTAGGTACCACCGAGGTTGGAGGTCGCTTAGTAACTCTCGAATAAGAAAGTCGTGGAATTCTTCCTTGGAGGCAGAGATGAGAGACTGCCATGGCATATGTGAAACCTTCTTTCTCTTTGAGACACCGGATTTCTCTTTTTTTTAAGCAAACTTGGCAACGGCGTGAAGCCGAGTGAGCCTTATTATAATTAAGGCAGGAGGGAGATAGGCTGCAGTATGTATGGTATGGTCGTCAGTACCACAGACTGGGCATTCTGACATGGACCTACAATATTTCGTTGGGTGGCCGAAGCACCAGCAATATCTTCACTGCTGTGGTGTAGGGATTGACTCTCGGACTTGTAAATGGTGTCCTGCAATATATACTGAGGATGGAAGTTCTCGGGCAGTCATCCCTGGGTGGTTAAGAAGAGTCTCCGCCTGCGGGCAGGTAGTACACAAGTGGGAGGTCAAGTTGCTTCAGAATGTCAGTACCATATGTCCGGAGATAACGTTGAACAACGGTATGAGGCAGAACTACGGTACCACTGGAAGAAGAATTGAGAGAACTGTGTTTTCGAATTGTGACAGGAATATCGTCTGTGGAGGTAAGAAGAGAAATATTACGAGCCTGGCCAGCATTTTACACCATGACGATGCGTTCAAGACTCTTAAGAGCATGAAATGAAATATTTTGACCAACATGGTGCAGGAGTGCTTTGCTGATACTATGATCAGATAGTGGGGGATGTCGGTTGCAGAGTGAAAATCTTAGTCAACTGAGTATTTTATAACATAGTGTGTGAAGGGTGTGAATGTCGTGCTAGTTATTTTTTTTCTGGGAAGAGCAAGTGGTAGTCGAAGTAGTGTCATCTGTTAATGGTCGTGGTCATGTTGGACCGGTGGGGGTCCAACCAGAGATATGGGGGCAGTCTGAAAATTGTTGCACCTTAGAGGAAGAAGCCGGAAGCATCATCAAAAACGTACGGAGGTTGGATTATCAAAGGAGTTAGGCAAAACCCTGGTACTAGAGGCGAGTAACAAAGTGTTACCCGCAGAAGGAACAGGGGTGTTAGAACGGTCTGAAAGCGAAGTAGGGTCGGATGAGAGCGCCGCAGCAAAAAGAGTTCGGGGGGAAGTGTCATAGACTTCGGACTCCATGGTTAGGTCACTGTCTCTTGTTTTTGTTTCAGATATAAGGAAAAAAATGCTTAAAAATAGGGAAAGAGGTAGCTCCTGGGAGGATTGAAACGACCGCAAATCTTAACCTTCACAACCCAACACCCCCGCACCCAAGACACCTCGGCACGGCAAGTAGCGCAGATGCAGCATGAAACCCGTGCCATATGCTATCCTTCATGCCAGTAAACCGGCAATCCAGGATAGCATCCTCACAACCACTGAGCCACCTCGGTGGACAGAAGAGAGGGAAATCAGAAACCTGTCAAAAGGCATACCTCCTTCGGCTATCTCCTCCCGGAATCCGACAGGCAGCATCCAGAGATACACTCGTCACCTGAAGGACATCACAAGCCAACCCCCTGGGAGACTAGAGAGGGATTAGGACATCCTATGATGATCCAGATTCCACGGCAAACTACACTAAAACCAAGGACCTCAACGGAATGGGACGGCAATGATACTCGTCCCCCAACCTAGAAGCTAGAATTCCTGAGGGGAGGACCCCCAAAGACCAAAAGTAGGAACAGGAGGAGAGGGGTGGGAAAGGAGGTGGGATGGAAAAGGATGGACGGGAAGGATGGGGTAGGGAAGGAGGGAACTTTCTTGAATTTCTTGACGATTTCTTGACGATTGATTGAAATTTTTTGATTGATTGGAATTTCTTGACAGGTAATTTAGAATCAAATGACTTTTTAGTAGTAGTTCAGGATTGTTTTATGAAGCAGTTTGTGACAGAACCTACAAGGGAAAATAACCTACTTGACTTGGTTCTGGCAAACAAGGAATCCCTTGTTAATAATTTAGAAATTACAGACGAACTCGGCACGAGCGACCACAAGTCAATTACCTTTAGCATTGAATGGATGTATGATAGTAGGGATAATTCAGTAACAGTCCCAGACTTTCGCTTAGCAGATTATAATGGGCTTAGAGATCACTTATCAACTGTGGACTGGGGTAACGAAGAGAGCTATCAATATGACAGCTTTCTTAACACTATACAGGCAGCCCAAAGAACATTTATCCCATATAAAGAAATTAGATCAAGTACAAATGACCCAAAATGGATGAATAATAGGCTCAAATATCTTTTAGGGCAGAAGAAAGGAATTTATAGGCGCATAAATAGAGGTGATGGTCATCTTATAAATCAGTATACTGACATTAAGAGGGACGTTAAAAAGGGTATAAGAAAAGCTAAACGGGACTATGAAATTAAAGTTGCTAGGGATTCAAAAACTAACACAAAAAATTTTTCCAGGTTTATAGAACAAAAGTTAGGGATGAGATAGGTCCCCTTAAAAATAACTCTGAACATCTTACTGACAAGGATAATGAAATGTGCTCTATTTTAATAATTATTTTATCTCGGTTTTCACACAGGAAGACACTTTAATATCCCAGTAATTATTTTTTATAGTGGCCTGAAGAAGATAAATTATGTAATATCACAGTCACTAGTGAAATAGCTATGAAACAAGTAGACCGACTGAAACATAATAAATCGCTGGGTCCTGATGAGCTTTTTGCAATGGTTCTTAAGGAATGCAAAATGGAACTCTGTGAACCAATGTCTAACATTTTGAATTTTATTTTTTCAAACAGGTGTAGTGGGGGGATATGTGGAAGATGGCAAATTTAATTTCCCTTTTTTTTGGGGGGGGGACAAATCACTACCGTCAAATTCCCCCCCAAAATCCCCCAAACCCCTCAAGAGGCAAATTACTAGAAAAAATTTAAAAGGGCTGATATTATTAGAAGTTTTTTAGATAACCATAATTTGATTAATGATACCAAAACATGGATTTAAAAAGGGGGGCCCTTTCCTATCTAATTTATTAACCTTTTTTGTAAAGTTTTTGGGGGCTGTTGATCACGATAAAAATTGATATTGTTTATTTAGATTTTAGTAAGGCTTTTGATAGAGTACCACACCAGAGACTGTTAAAGAAAGGGGAGCTCATGGCGGGGGAAAAAATGCTGTTTTTTTGGGTCGGGGGCATGGCTCCCCTTTTGGGAAAAAAAAGAGTGTGCATAAATGGGGTTAAAACCGAGTGGGGTCTGTAAAATGGTGTTCCACAGGGGTCAGTCTTAGGCCCGTTTTTGTTTATAAATATATCAATGACCTTGACGAGGGGAAATTTTTTTTGGGGGTGAGCAAATTCGCCGACGACACGAAGATACGTAGGATAAAAATTTTTTTTAAACATAGATGTCATAGA